>LPNX010066536.1:3877-91528 GCA_001517045.1 Pseudotsuga menziesii
ATTTTCAACCCGAGGAAGTCTTTTGTTTCAAAGGGTAAGTGCACAATATATGCTAAACACCAAATCATTGTAGTGAATACTGTTCTTAAACAACTATGTTCATCCCCTCAACTATATGTGATCCCACATATCTTTTAACTCTACGAATTCAACCTTTCCTTCAATGCATCAACCAGAAATGAAATCAACAATTACTGACAGAAATGAAATTCTACTCACTGCTCAATTCAATGGAATTGCCTATTGATCTAATCACACTCAGAATCTATAATCATAAATTAACTATAATCTAGAAATTCAATTGCGACAGATCACACTCAGCTGTTCTAAGAATTGAATTGCAGAAATAAGAATCAACAATTATAACAATCAAAGAATTACACAGGATTCGTGGGATGTCATTCTGAACTATGAGATGAACAGAGTTGCGCACAGCTAATAAATAAATTGCATAAAGATTACTACTCAGTCTACTGTCACGCTGTTACAGTTATCAATCTTGAGAAATGCAATCCTGTAAATCACACACACTACTGCTGCGCACACAGAAAATGTAATTAATGAAACTTCACACAACCATAAATTGAAAGATCCTACCTTAACTCAGCAATCTCTGCGGAAGGCGGGCCCAGCCTCCACACAGAGACGCTGGATGAACAATGTACAGCTCCCTTAAACCAGCAGTACTCTTTGTATTAAAAAGAAAATATTATTACAGATTGCTCCCGCTGTTAATACACAAATGAATTAATTATTTTCCAACCCCCTAGGCCGAGACATCTTTCTGCATTTATACCTACAAGTGATAACATCCCATCCTATTACAAAGGGCATCCATGAAGATCTCTGATCTTCAGGCGCCCTGAATAACATTGTTTGTTACAAGACGTGGCATGATACAATTATAGAAAATACAAGAAGATTGTTGACTGGCCCAGAAGTAGCGATCTTCTCATATCGCCATAATATTCACGCAGCTATCCTGAAGACCCCTTGATCATAGCTCGTTCTATTGCGGCTGCTCTGACCGGCCCTTGACTGGAATGTCACGTGCCTCCATAGATGAGGGCAGATGAAGGATCCTTTTTGTGTCACGACCACCCCTCGTCCCTAGACTTCTTCAGCTTCATCCCCTGCATTCTGCTCATCTCACATTATCTTCATAGATCACACATATTAGCACAATTTCAAGAGATAAATAGCCTTAATTGTCACAAGAATAAGCATTAACTAAGGTAAAATAATAATCAGTCTTACCTTGACAAATTAAGGAATAAAGTGAAGAAAGTCAGTCTGATTGGCATGCTAAGCAGTGTAAAACAAGGGAAGAAAGGTGATTGAAGGTGGTTAAAAAGGGACCAAATTTGGACTCAACAATTTCAATACTGTTTTCTATGACAGGGAGACAAAGAGGACAGTGAAGAGAATGAAAAAGAAAATTGAAATAGGAGGTCTGTTCGGGAAAATGATAACGGATACACCCATTGTATTTGGAATAGAATGAGATCCAAGATTCACCATTAGAGCCGGAGCTGCACTAATCCATTCCTCAGAGGATAATATGGACAAGATAATGACAGACTTGGAGCAGTCCAAGAAATCCTCTTCCCAGCTAAAAGACACATTACGAAGGGAGAGAGAGGAAAGAAATAAGCTGAAAAGGAAATATGAGGACATGAAAGAAGAAATGAGGTCTTCAAAAGATGAGTTGTGGCTCCTCCAAGTAGAGAGACAAGCTAGGGAAACTACACAAGAGTGTCTGGAAAGGGTGCAGCAAGAGTATCAAGAGGTAAGGGTGGAGAAAGAGCAGCTGAGGGGAAAGATAGGAAACTTAGAGCAGCAAAAGACCTCCTTAGAAGCAAATGAGCAGAAAGCTCAAGAACAAGAGGTGAAACTATGAGAGCATATTTCTTCTCTAACAACTGCTCTAGAGGAAGAAAAAGAGAAGCAGGTTAACCTCCAGCCTTTTAAGGAGCATGTGTTGGCGCAAAAGGTCAAGATACTGCAGCTACAGATTGCCATAGAAGAGGAGAGATGCAAAGTTCTACATATAGATGGCCGATTAGAGGAAATCCTGGAGACCTCCTCTTATTTCATTGACAGATCTCTGGACGTCCTCGAAGTCTTGACTGCAAGAATGGCAAGGCTGGAAAATAATGAAGAAACTCCAGCAGAACTGCCATCAAAGGATCAACAGGCCCTCAAGCGGGATTATGACTTATTAGAATTTGCTATAAATACCACAGAGGATTTCAAAAAAGCAATTAAAAATATGAAAGGAGCATGCACAGAGTTTTTTAGAAGGCTCCTTATTACCTACAACCGGTGCCAAATAGAGGCCGAGCAGAGGCTTGATGTTTTCCCGGACCACAACTCATTTGTGGATATGTTGTAGAAGAGATATCAAGAGGAGGAAGCAAGAGTACAACATATTAAAGCCCTAGATGGCCAGATCTTGAGGAGTGAAGTAGATCATTCCACCATCAGTGTCACTACTACATTTCGACCAAAAATCCGACCGCCGTATTGTCGGATTTTCAACACTCCCCTGTCGCATGTACGACACTATGATTTTTTTTAAGCGTTGGTAGATTTTCATCGGTTATCCGAAATCTTTCCAATCCATCGGTTAAGCAAAAGCTCAGTTTACTGTCGGTTAAATGTAAATCATCGGTTATCCGACACTTACAGGCCGTCGCTTCTACAGCATGGCCATCGGTTAAGAGACGGTGACGAATTTTTTTTAAAAACATTTACACCTACAGGCGTCGCTTAACCGACACCTACAGGCATCGCTTAAGTGCCGATATTGTATTTTTTTTTTTAAACACACAGGCGTCACTTAACCGACACCTACAGGCATCGCTTAAGCGATGGTATTGTATTTAAAAAAAAAATATTGTGTTGTTTTTTTTTGTAAGAAGAAGTAGTCTCATATGTTACTCGTTGAGAAACAAAACTGCCATGAAATACTAAGGACAAGATCTTATTTTCTCTAGTATTTTTAGGGTACAAACTAGCCATGGAAAACAATTACTTTCATTTACATCATAGAGTTCCATTTAAAAATCAGCTACAATCTCTTTCTTTGGTACTTTTCCAAACTTTTATGTCAGTGATTTTTGATTTGGTAGATCATCAAACAACCCTAAATCCTTGCATCTCCTATTATTTCTAGTTAAAGTAGTCCATAGTACATACTTAGTAAAACAAATACTTTTATTTACAAGCTACTTGAGTCTATATTATTGATGGGAATGAAAATTACTATTAATAAGGTGGCCTCCAAGAAATTTCCACCAGAATGATCACTAGTCTCAGTTTCCTACCATTAGATGGATTGTGATGTATATAACACTAGAAAATTTTGTTGAAAATTCACACTCTCTAGGTAGGAAAATGAAACCATAAAATAAAAGCATTAGACTGTAAACAATTTATTTGGTTAGAGGGGTAAGGGTTTTTCCACCATGGTTCTTATCCCCTTTTGATATTTAAACCCTTCTATCTAGATTCTATTGATTCAAATGACAAATATGTTACTAAAAGAGGGAATATTACTAGATGGACTTTGACTTCTCAAAGGTGAATGAAATGGACTAGGTGTAATAGTATAGCTAATCTGCAAATATGCAACATGGAGAATATTCCTTGCACTTGCACAAGGCAGCTCTAAATCATCAGTAAAGTCAGCAGTCACTCCCTTATTTTTTATCATGTCATGGGCACCTCTCTAGCTCACTAAATTTTGAACTTGAGTCACCATCATTGCAAGCACTCCACTGTGAAAGATTTGATAAGAAATAGGACATTTGTCTTGTTGGGAATATAATCTTGTTGTCCATATGAAGAGAAAGCAAGAATACACTTGGTCAGACTAATAAGTAACGTGTTGGGAATATAATCTTGTTGTCCATATGACAGACAAGCAAACATACACTTGGTCAGACTGGTGAGTAACGTGTTAGATATACCCATTATGCAAGCTGTTACTGTCTTTAAAAGGTAGCAATGATTTTGTCCTCGTATATATATTATGTAACACTATGCTCGCTAGAGAAAATGCTTTCAGTAGACAATATCCCTTTTCCATGTTGTAGAATAAAATTAAGTCAAACAATCTTAATAAAGAACAAATTTCATATCATTTTCCTCAACCACTAATCTCATCCATAACAGAGCAATGTACAAAATATTAAGTCTATTTTAGAACTACTTAGTCATTTTATTGGCCAAAGCAATTCATATTTCTTAAGTTAGCATCAAATGCCAGAAATCCAAATTTATATACATCAGAGGAGACTCTGATCAAAAGAAAATATTTGGATGTGAGCATTACAAGCAGAACTTCAAATTGAAAGCTGGTTGTTGTAACCAACTTTTCACATGTAGATTCTACCTTCTAGTACCTTGCACTTGCTCACTGGCCCTTTCCAAACTTTTTTAATTGTTATCTCTATTAAAGTGTATGTAGTTCTATTGCTTTTGTAAATTTACTAAATTGGAAGCAAGATATGAGTAAGAATCACTATTTTCACCTTCTCCTGCATTGTCTGCTTGTTTTGTCTTTCAATTGAGATGAAATGATAGCCCACCTATATCCACAGCAGTTGTACCCAAATTTAAGAAATGCCATATACACAAGTGTTACCAATCAGGTATTAAATTTTAACCTCCATACTCAATTGGCACAGATGTAGAAATGATAATGAAATATATTTTCTTTCTTATTGACAAGTACACGATAGGCAATTGTTTCAAGAAAACTCATAATAAACCTTTAAAGATAGCTTTGATTTTATAGAAAGAAAAAACAAAAAGAATTGTGGGAAGGAGAAAGGGTGATGAACAAGAAATAGTAAAATGATCTTGTTAAAGTTGTCTTAGGAATCTGAAACTACAAATGATCTCTCACTGATCTAGCAAAGGAAGCCAGCAATCAACATGACCATATCCAAATGCAGAGGTAGCATAAGCCCAGTCAACATGACATGTTAGCATAGCTACCTAACAAGTGTTTCCTGTCAATACGTGCAAACAGCACCTGGGCCTGTTATGGGAATTTTTCACAATAACGCTAGTACTTCTTACACTGACAGGAGCAATGGTTCAGAATGGCCAAGGACAATAATGCTTTTGGAAAAATTTAAATCTTGGGGAAAAGATTATTAACACACCTACTCCACTAACCAACCAGGATCCCAACGATCACTGCTGACAAACTCTTTATATCACTTGTAGATTTAATATTTTTGTACAAGGGTCCAGTTTGGGAGATGACTCCTTAAGACTCAAAATCTGCAAAGGCTACATTGGTTTTATTGTTGAGAAAGTGAAAGCTACATATTCAAGGTGCTTAAAAGTAGATTTTATAATTGGGAAATGTGATTCTTTAGTCAATTTATCCATTACCACCTTAATTGCGTCATTTTGTTTCCTTGAGTTTTTTTAACTGAAGAAAATTTTAATCTTTACATTGTAAATTTTTTGACTTTTTTCACTCGTAAATTGAATTAATTTAAAATTAATGCTATTTTCAAGATTTTGTATTAATTTTAGCCTTAATTAGATCACTTCATATGTATTTTAATGGGCTAAACCATTTACTGTTTTAGAGTTATTTTCATCTAAACATCCTAAGCACTCTTGAACAGTTTTGCACAAATAGTTTTCTGATTTTCAGTAATCTTTTTCATAACTTATTAGATATTGACACATATCACTTACACATAATAAATATGAATTCTAATCATTTATGTTAGCATATAATCCTTTCCTTCTATGTTAATGGCATATTCAAGTAACTAAAATACACTTCATTCTTTTGCACGATAAGCATCGGTTGCTTGTCTTTTATTTCTAGCTTTCTTTAACGAAACTTCATCCATTCAAGTTGCTCGAAATTTCTCGTTGGTATTAACCAAATTCCTGTAGCTCCATCACTAAGGTTAATTAAAATTTCTTTTTGTAGGTAATTTATGAACATGGTGTAGCTCTATTTTTTTGGCAATCCCAGCAATAGAATTAGAGTTGTGGTTCATTGAGATAAATCCTTTATGCTATTTTTCAAATTTACCTGGAAACTATCTTGATAATTTAATCCTTGCACCCATTGTTCATATAATATCATAAGTGGTTTAAAATTCTCACTTCAATTGTTGGTTATTCACCACTTGTAACAGCAGCCTTAACTAGTCAATAATGGGATATATTTTTCAATGGTTATGTTGATCTAGTATTTGGCAGCAAGTTCATCACTTCTTCATTTGGAAAAGCACTTAAATATTTTTGGATTGCTCATTTTACTTGCTTTATTTCAATTGCAAAAAATCTAATGGATTCATGGATGTTGTTATGATTTATTTATTTTGGCATTTTAGTCTTCAACTTATTTATCTTCCATAATCTATCTTTAATCCTAAGTCATTTGCCAACCCTCTTGAGACTCAATTGCTCTAGGGTTTCCCCCCTTGTGATTTCATCCAAGTCACGAAAGTGAAGAGAAGTTGTCTATAGTTGCACATAACTACACCTTAGTCAACACCTTGCACCTTAGGGTTTTAGTTTTTGTGGCAACACCTATCACAACTAGTAATCGTTGCTTATAATGTGTACTTAATATGCTTATCATAAGGCCCAATTATTTTCAAGATAAAACACACCAAACAAAGTGTATCACTTGTTTTGCATGTAACGAGACTTTTTTTTTTTAATTTGTCACCTAAAGTAATAGAAAGAAACAGATTTTACCACATTTCTAAAATTTTCAAAATCAAGCATACCAAACGTTGTGTGACTTGTTTTTATGCAACAAGGCATTATTTTGCAAAATTTCTTACCTAACGGAATAAAAGGAAGCACATTTTACCATATCTCTAAAATGCAACATACTAAGACACAACTAACCTAGATATCAGGCACAATATTATCTTTTTAACAATAAACTCTATTATAAATCTCATTCTCTTTGGACCTTGGGTGATTAGAAAAGAGACAACTCTGAATGTAATTAGGTAAAATTACTATACCAAGGCAAACACTGATGTAGGAGATGCAAGCCCAATATCTTGAACTGTAACCATTGTTGTGCCCAAACCTCTTGCAGCCACAACCAAATGCATGTAATGTGCTCTTGGAGGTTCATCAACTACTGCCGCAACTTTAGTATCATTCACAATTGCTTTAACATCTGAGGTGCCACCAAATATGGATAAACTTGCCTAGCAACCACAACAATGGAAAGAAATAAGAAAAAATAGTTTAACATGAGAAAAGCATTTCAACATAGAGCAATGATTACCTAGCCTACTTTATGGAAATTATTCTCGAGGTGCTTTATTATGTAAGATGGATTGAAGAAATATAAGTTCTTGTTCTTTTACAATTTTATCAGTTCAGTCTTTTACAAATTATAACTAATAGTTTTAAAAAGTATTTACATAATTATTAAATCGCTTCAATTATGTTTGGTCATGCTTAATATATTTTTATTTTAATGTAAATAAGGTAAGAATAAAAATAAGGATGGAAATAAGGGACTAACGTTAAATACAACTTTCGATATTCAAGAAAAAATAGATAACTAAGGCACTATCATCTGTTCTTTTATTTCAAAAACTTATCTAAGAACTATTATAAGTGATCACATAACTAAGATATCAATATCATTTTTAGAGCTCAACAATTGATCTAAGTTTAAAAGATTTATTTTAGCCATTAAATTTGGTAAGCTGGAGGAGATAGAGACTTTGAAGTACCTTGGCATCAGGATGAAAGAATAACATAACATAGTCATGTTCAATACGAAGGACAGATACAAGCTGCAATGCAATCAACCATTGACATCAGAGCAACCATTGACATCAAAGAAGTCAGTACTGTAAAGTACAATAAAACATGAGAACAAAATACACTCCATAAAAGATACCTGCAAACAGAAAACATCTGTCAAAACATAATCAACATGCCCCTCTAAAGCTTCCCTTGCTCCTTTGGTAGATGATAAGAGAGATCTACTTCCAGAGAATCTGACTATTGTTGCTCGCACAATGCACTGTGAACAACAACAAATCCTGTAGCTGATTAAAGTCCATAGTAACATAACAATAGTGATAGTTTCCTCTTAGCATGCAAATGTTATATAAAAAACTTTCACCACCATCATTTTAAAATATAAAGTGTCTACTTCACTGGAATAACAAAAATGTAATATGAGAAAATGAAGTCCTTGACCAGATCTACAAATATGCAATTGAAAACATCACTATCATCAAAAAGAAAACATTTTAAAGACTACAATTAGATACACCCTTATTGCTCTTCCTTCATAATAGGCATAAATCAGTAAATTGATAGATGATTTGACAAAACTAGAGAACCAAACAGTTACGTGAATGCTTAGGAAGCTTAGCTAAATAATGTAAGCATCAACTAACCTCCAAAACAGGCATTAAATGAAATCTTTCTTTCTTTCCTATCAATCATAATGAGTTCATCATTTCTCTCGGAAAAGAGTGAATGTTGATTCAAGCAAGACACCTCAAAGGAAGATAAAATATTTTGCTCTTTGAACCAATTATAATACACTTCTAGTTGCAAAGGATTGACAACCTTGTCTTGTGTAAGTGACACCCAATTAGTTAATGAATAAAGCTGCAAAATAGAAACCATATTTAGAAAGGTATATGAACGCACAGTTCCAAACTCAAATAAAAACAGAGAAGAAAACAGATGATCAGGTTAAGGATAAGGAGGGGGTGGGAGTCTATATTCATAGTATACAGATGGGGAAGAGGAGAATGATAGGGAAAAATAAAAAATCACTACCCAGATCAAAATTATCTTGCTGATGGAAAATTATTTAGAAAAATTAGAAAATAGCATAAGAGGAAAGATTATTAGAGACTGAAACATTAAACAAACTTTTCTGCAACACATAGAGCTTCATAAAAAAGCATGACCCCTTGGGAAGAGTGTACCAAGGGAAGTCACAAGGAGAGATGAAAATCTATCAGCATGTCAAGCAATGTGCAAATATTTCCTTGACATTATAGGAATGCAGGTTAAGCTTTGAATGCATCAGCTACAGCACATGGAATAACGGAAGAAGAGATGTGCTCAAGTTAAATCAAGGATGCAGTTGCTAAAAATCTACAAGAAGATTTGGGTCACTGGGGGATCCCAAAAGAAATATGAAGATCTGCTTAACAGGAATGAAAACATGCATGCTCAAAATGAGGCCATGAACAAACAATGACAGGAATTGAAGAGAAGGGGTAACGCTGCATCAAGAAAATGTGAACAGTCAAAATTGTTCCCAATAGAAGAAATCTATTATAGTGACATATCAATAGTACGGAGAAAGTATAGTGAAGGAACACTAGTCAAAAAGACCAAGAAGGATAGGTAAAGCATTCCAAGAAAAGACACCATCACCATCGGAGAGAAGGCCCAGAAGACTGTTCAGAAGAGAGGAGAGAGGAGATTCCAAAGATGAGTAAGGTCGCTCAATTTTTGAATGAGGGAACAGATGTCAGCTACAAAATGGTCATTAGCATGAATAACGTAATTATGTACTAATCAGAAGAATGATAATCCAAAAATGGCATAAGCAGGTTATGTAACACTCAGCTGATTAATGCCATTAGTATACACATCAGCATTATGTCTTTGTGGTGCTTGCGTCTTCGGGAGACTGTTGAGAAGAGACTCGAGAGATAACAACGATGAGCAAGTTCACTCAATTTTTAAAACAAGGGAGTAGATGTCAGCAACAAAATGGTCATTGGCATGAATAATGTAGTTATGTACTTATAACAAGAATGATGATGCAATAATAACATATGCAGGTTATGTAACACTCAGGTGATTGATGCCATTAGTTTACACATCTGTATTATGTGTTTGTGGAAGTTGTGTAATATTTGTTGATGAAACAACCTATTCTGAAAAGTCATAGGGTGTGTTGCTTCACATGTATAAAGAGCCCTCTAACAAAATTGAATAGTATCATCAGCAACACATATACATATGAATAGTGTCGAGAAAATTTCATCGTAAAACGTTTTCTATGTGCATGAGTGGATATGAATCACATGGACACATATCTTAACTGACACTATTTTAGTCTTTCCAAACCCATGCAACCTGTTAAAGAAACTATGTTCAACAATACACAATTCACTGGACATTAATCTAAGATATTGCTGAGGAGAAGTAGGATAAAACAACATCAGTGGAGACAATCACCACCTTAATCGCGACCCAAAATATTGGTATTAGTTTATACCTTTTTTCCTGAAAATAAAGAAAGGATTTAGAGTTTATAGATGACCACAATCAATAAATAGGGCTGAAAATTATACTGAGTGAGAAATTGAGGAATTCCAGCAGTCAACCTCAATCTAAGCATCAACACAAATCTCGATGTTCAGAAGAAGAGAGTGGCAGTCACCTGTTCTTAATATGCAAGAAAAAAAAAGTTTCTTCCAAAACCTTAAGAAATCATTCCAAAACAAAAACATGTGACAGTGTCTGAAGCCAACTCAATTCACTTCACAGGATTCACACTAGCTCTTGTGTTTTTTTGTCAGAGACCACCCATATTACATCAACTTATGCCTTGCAATTGGAATAATCAATATTCTGCAGTGATAAGTACAGACTCTACATGTAACTTACATATTTGAGCAGGCATCTGACTTGACTCTCCTTAACTAGAGTTAACAATAAGCTATACATGATGTTGATTTGTAATTATATCCTTGTGCTCCAGGAAAGATAAAATTCAAAACATTACTTGGTGTAGACCCCCTTATAGCTCGGTTAATTTGCATAGCACAACATATGTGTCATTACAGTATGAAACTAAATCATTACTTAAAACCTTGAGAGAGAAAAGGAAAGCATATTTTGAATTTTCTCTGTTGACTATGACCTACTTACTTGCCCTGATACATTCCAGAGAACAAGGAACCTCTCCCAGGAACCAGCCTCTGTCTTTCTTCCAACTTTATCATTAGAATCCCAATAAGCCAGTTGCTCACAACCACTGAGTTCCCAGTTTAGCAAGAACGTTGACGAGTTTGCAAATGTCTTTCCAGACTGATGAATGCCAATTGCAGCTACACGGATCGTACGACCATTAGTCACAGTAATGGGAGTCACACGAATATGGCCTGCAGAATAATCAGCCTGGGATGTAGCTCGTATTATAGGCAATGTGTTTTCTAGACAATGAACAACAGAATCAATAAGTTAGTGCAAGATGAGAATGTAGTGTGAAGGATTGTTTTATCTGTTAACAGACTTAACTGTCAAATATTATAAAAGAGTTTTCTTCAAAAGTAACATAAGAATATATAGCAATAGTGCTTATCAAATCTCAACATACCAGGTTCACCAGCAATTACTGTGATTGAAGATGGAATGTTACAGACAATAGTCAAATCAACCTTCGTAATAGCTGGTGATGGATGATCCTCTCCAATTAAGTTACCACGTTTAAATGTAAGTGTCTATCCAAGAAAAAGAAAGCAACAAATATTTTTTAGATATGTAGCTTATCTCTATCTCATCATTCTGGAATCACTATCAAGGTACTTAACAAAATTCTACACAAAGGATGAAAAGTAAATGTGAAAGAAAATGTGGGTTGTACTGTAAAACCTACAAAGTTCCCCAAAGAATGGCATGAAATCCAATATAGTCTCCCTCCACCATATGTCAACTGAGTAATACCAATGCCAAGACCTGGAACATTGTTGTGGGATTAGTGAAATATCTTTTTGCACTGAGACAGTATTTATAAAGTTCAAAGCCAATGTAGGATGAAAGCTACGCTACGATTGAATATTTAGCTTGTTGAGTTGGGCTTTGACAAGATATATGCTCTGAGCGAGTGTATAATAACTATTAAGCTGTTTATGGATGCATGTGTTTCTGGATTTAAGGACATAAACACAGGGAAAATAACGTAGATCGCTACAAGAAAATGGTTTCTGGGTTCAATTCCGGCTTTAAGTTTCATAATAAACTTGAGGCTCATTTTTAATTTGTGTGTATGTGGAAATTCCAATTGCATTTCCATCGTATTTTTTCAAGATCAATCCACATTGGTAACCTGAACTAGAAACACATTATGTGAAAGAAACATTGAGATACCCTTTTACCCGTGACTTGGATAGCTAGGGTTTTAGCGAATCAAACCGTGGCTGCCAACAGCGGATCATAACTACAAATCCTAAACCTTAAAATACTGAGTAAACCCCAGATAATGCATATAAGTTTCGTAAGTGAAGAAAAATGTACCGATCGAAAAGCAGCTCTTTGGTCTATCCGCTTGCGATGATTTCTTCCCCTAACGCTGCCCTCATTTGGTTGACTGTGTGGTATGGGCTCACTAGGAGTGTACTGAACCCAGTAGTATGGACCTGCATCGTTCAATCCCAACGCAACAAAAAAGACCCCAATTTTATTAATGTGGGTAGCAAAGGGCCCTCAATAGATTACAATAACTGCATGAGAATTGAACAAGGCTCGTTTCTTGCGATTCTTCATACAGGGCCTCCGCTTAGGCAAATGCTCATCTCCCAGGCTATGGAACCCTCCATTCTTCACATTCCATGGTGGGAGACGACCAAGGATCGATTCCCATGGAAACCTATTTCTTGCTAATTCTGGGGATATGGGGAAAAGTACATTGGCGTTTGACGATGAAATGCTATTGATATGAGACAAAGTTCCTAGAAACCGGTCAAATGAAGGCCTGGAAATTGGACTCGATGCAGAATATATTTGTGAGAAAATAGATGAAGATTGTATGGGGGAGGAGTTAAACCCCACATGTACTAGCAGCTTTTGCACTGCTATTCGCAATGCCATTTCGACCTGTAAAATAAATCAGAGAATATCAAATCAATATCATGTGTAGTGAGTTACCGAGCTCGAAATAGAATGAACCTAAGCGTCGGATATGCGACGGCGCTTTCCATGTTCAATTAAAGGCCCCGTTGCTTAAGCGACGCTATGAGAATAGCCATCGCTTCACCAACGCTTATGGCCACATTTACAAAAAAAAAATGTATCCTTGTGATTTTTGGTAAGTTTAAAAAGAGAAATCCACGCGCCGTTGGATTTTTCTGTCGGATTTTGGATCAAAATGTAGTAGTGTGTGTAGCTTCTGGAGGATCAGCTTCAGTTGAGTGTAGCCAGGATTGAGGCTATAAAGAACTAGGCTGCAAAATTTGAGATCAACATTCAATTTTTGGAGCCTTGTGCATTTGAAGGCATTGCCTCTGAAGCTTTGGCATGGAAGAAATTTCTAGATGCCCGAGTGGGGCCCTCCTCGTGAAGGATTATTCCCTTTTGTAATTTGTAATGATTTTGTAAACATTTGAGAAAAGTGAAAGGTTGGGAGGCGAGGAGATGGGAAGCCCAAGGGTTTCCTTTGGGCAGCCCAACAGTCTCACCCTTTTGTATAAATATAGAATACTTAGAAGAAAGAGGGGCTTTTTCCCAGTTAGACATGTAAAGCGATATTGTAAGAAGAACTACTTTTTTTGCAATAAAGAATCATTGTTTGCCTGTTGGAGAAAGAGTGGTGGGACTTTCAAATGTTATGCTATGGATTGCGGAAATATGAACTATTTTGTTTTTCCAGCTTTGTGTCCATTAACTATGAGATCGTTCTAACTCTTAAAGCCTATGTTCTTGTTTGAATGATTTCTAGTTTATTCTGTGGGATTACCACCACGAGTAATGCATGCTGTTCATAAACAATTAGCTATCTGATTGTCTAAATATTTTAATCGTTCATGTGTTGTAGGAAGGAATATCAGCTATCTATAATTTCTCGTTATAATGTATGCACATTACGCATTACTCATAAATAAGTTACAATTTGGCTCCCCAGGGATAGATACATAGATAGATAGATAGTTAGTTTACTTTATTGCTGCATATGTGATTTAGATTCTTGTGAGTCGTAAGATGAGAGGTAAGAGCTTGCACATCACATTGTGACAGCTCCCTGCATCCTTATCATCCTACATTGTTAATTAGGCACTTGCATATCATACTTTAAGTCAAAAATACAAAATGTACGATGGACCGAGCCGCAACTGGTAAACCCTTTTGTTACTTGACCTACGGTAGCCGGACTGCAAACCGGACGGATTCCCCATACCAAACAGTCACAGACTAGTTGGGAACATTGACTGGGGAGAATCCCTTGCTGTTTTTGCCTACGAATTTCCAGGCCTCAACACAAGGTTACCCCATGGATCTAGGAACAACCCCCATTGGATTTGAACATTACCCACTGGTGAAAAACTCCTTGCTCTTCACTAGTGGATCTAACCATTTTGGGGAACTTAAATCTACTTACTCTCTCAAAGATTGTTATAAAAAATGAGACTATTTTTCAAGCTGGACAACAAAACTTCTGATTAAAATCTTTATTCATTTTATCCTCTGCAAATTGACTTCCATAAAGATGTTTTTTCTACAAATGGACTTATTATCTATTCGTGTGTGTTTTGCAACAATCCTAGTTTGTTTTGCGGTTTGATTACATGGTAGATACCACCCAAGTGCAAAATCCTCAATCTATAAAGCATCCTCCGAATACAAAAATGTTCTTCGCAAAATAGGGCATGAACCATGTGACTAACCTTCCAGGTGGACCAACTCAATGAGTAACCTCCAAGCATGTAATATCTCTCATGAAATGGTGTATGGAAGAGTGTAAGAATGCTTCAAATGATTACTTTCACCTTTTGTAGGGATGAACACTACCCTTATGCATGTGTCTCCAAGGGTGAATGTTCCTCAAATAATGAGAGAAGGCCTTCCTCTAAAAACAAACCATTACACCAAGGTGAATTGGCCCTCTTTAGGGCTTTCATTTTATGCACAGGGGCACTTAATGCACACCAAACATGGGATTTTAGGGCCAACTGGGGTTGTTACTTCTCTTGTGCATATGTCCAAATATTTTTAGTGTTGTTTGGTGAACTACGGTTGTAAGGAAAGCCACCAAAGACTGTTATTTGCTACTGATATCCTTCAAGAGACGACCGAGGATCAACTAAAGCGCACTCAAAATTGGTTTATAGGGTCTGAAATTAAATGATATTTTTTTTATTTAGGTTTGTTTACACCCCTTTTGTGAAGAAAAAGCACCCTAAATTCATGATACTGCTATAAATTGCTGAATAAGAGGTTGGAATAGCCCTTATTGAAGGTTTGAGGCTGTTGGAGTACCGAGGTATGCTCTTTATGTCCATATCTATGCCCATAATTGTTTCTTAATGTCATTTTAACCCTCAAATTCAACCCAATATTTCTCAAATCCTGTTTGTTGCATTGTTCAACACTTTTCATAGGGTTATTCATGCCCATAACTGCCTTTTAACCCTCCAATTTGGCCCATATTTAGAGGTAGGCCTGTTTGGTGATGGATAAGTGCACAAGGGTGCCCAAGATGCTGAAATAGGTCTGCTTCATACCCTTTTTTACTGTCAAACATGTTTGTTTGTGCCCAGAATTCATGTCGATGCTGCTATAAGGCATATGCATGAGATTTTAAGGTTGCTTTCACCCACAAATTTCTCATTTTCGCATCCAGAATTGCAAAGACCACCTCCTACTTCCATTGATCATCATCTTTCAGGGCTGCAATGTGTCTAAGTATGAAAATTGACCTAATTATAACTAATTTGAGATGCTTTAGTCTTTGTTGTGACCTTTAGAATGCTCCTATGGAGAACCTCCTGCAATGAACAATCAAAATGCACGATATAACAGAAATATTGGAGCACAAAAGATATTTTATTGATCACGGGCCACTTCGAGGGGGAAACCTCCTTTGAGAGAACTCTTTGATGCTTTCATTAGCCTCAACGCATACTTATATACTAAGTCTAATATAAACAACTATTACTCCACATGAATGTGGGATAATGCAACCTATTAAATAGATGACTTAACAACTATTACTTACTCCCCATGAATGTGGGATAATACATAATTATACTAATGGGACGAATTACAAAGCATATGCATCTAACAAAATATACCGATAAAGTAAAGAGGGGGGTTGACATAGGTTCTTAACATCCCCTCCCTCTTAGAAAAAGCTTTGTCCTCAAAGATTTAGATGTGGAAACTGTTGCTGAATCTGAAGGAGCGGTTCCCATGTAGCATCCTCTGGTTGCATGCCGTGCCATTGAATTAAGACCTCTGTGATGGCCTAGGCGTGAAGCTGACGAGTGCGGTTATTGAGGATGGCCTATGGTTCCAAAATTATAGAGCCTTTCGTATCCAGCTCTGGTAAAATAGTTTGTGCTCTACTGTTGGAGTGAATCACTTTCTTGAGACCAGAGACATGAAAGACTGGGTGAATGAGAAGAGAAGTGTAGAGCCCCTTACTGGGTCTCCTTTAGTTTTTATTTACAGTCAGAAAATTTACTTTATAAATACAGTTTGAAAATCTATAATTCTGTTTTATCTACTTCTAACAATTTACTGTTAATTGTGTAGGTAGCAAGGATGATCACAGCATATAAACTTTTAAAATTTAATAAATAGAATTTGCCATATAAACTTTTAAAATTTAATAAACAGAATTGGCCATAATACTACTGGAAAATACATGTAGGTAGCTAGTAGGTCCACCTTTGTTGCTGTCCTTGCTCGCCGTTTTTACCTGCTTTTTCCTGTAGCCAAAAGCCCTCCCCAAGTTCTGAAACTCAACCAGTCCAAACCAGTCTTTCCACCATGCCAACTGGCGAGGTCTCACCAACCACCCAGCTCCAAAGTTACCCCTTTGGACCCCCGAGCCCAAACTGAGTATAAGCCCTAAGCTATTGTATCCCCTCAAAAATAACAATCTCCATCAAAACCCCTTCCTTGCAGCTCTCTTCTCCCTAAACTTCTCAAAAAACTAAGGTAAGGATGATCCCCTTCTCCTCCCTCCTTTCTCCCTTTTATCCCCATGTTTGCCAACCTCCCCCATTACTACCCCTATCTTCATCATAATTTATCCAACCCCCTTCCATCTACCATGTAAGTCCTTGAGCCCTCAACTTGGACTTGGACTCCTTTAAATATTTAAATAATTATTAAAAGGTGTTGGTTGGGGTCACTTCTCAACCATAACTTTTAATTCAATTAAATTAAATCCTTTTATTTAATATAATAATTTTAAACATATCATTACTCATATTTCAATTTTTGACCATTTAATTAATAAATAATAAATGTTATATATATTATATAGTTTAAACTTGCATGCTTCACCAATTTAATTTAATTAACAGTAATGGTCAATTGATTAATTACACTTACCGAATCATTTAATTAATGGTTTCTAATATTTATAATATGTAAATTCCCTTTAATTATAAATTCACTAATTCAATTTATCAATTATGAACAATAATCCTATCAATGTAAATCATAACATTATCAATGTGTAATCATATTAATTAGATAAAATTCACTACGATTTAATCGACTCATATACCTATTTCCATTTTAATTACAACTTAGTTTGTAATTAGCTAATTAACAATCATTACTAGAGATAAGCATAGTCTTGTTAAAATTAATTAACATCATTAACACATAATTAATTATTAATGGACAATAATTAATCATTAATCAACTTTATTAACCCTAATAATCATTATTAACTTTAATCGACATTATTAACATTGATCAACAATAGTTAATTACTAAACGACGGTAATTAATATTAAGCGACACTAATTGACATTTTTACTCAACAATATTTCATGTAATTCATATTATGTAGGCGAGTTATGTAAGCATAGCTACTGCTTACATTCCTCACGTAAGTACACTAAAAGTAATAATTCACATACATCAATCATAATCAAGGAACTTTATTATTTACCGACACATGTTTAGCATAGTTTACAAGGTATGATCCATTAGCTTACTGAAATCCTTGTTACGACAATTCATACATCACTGATTTATGACACATACTAATCAAGGTTTTTACACACCTACAGTTAGATCTTATTTTCACCCCTACTTCACGCTACATCTATCTACCTACATCATTACTAACTTCCACATCATATCCTGTCCTCTGCTGGACTACCCTGGAATGTCAAGTCATGGCCGGTTCTAGCTAGAACCCGTAAGCGGAAGTGTCGACCACATCGACCAAGCTTCCCCAGCAAGCAACCACCAGTCATCATCACACACCTTGGGGAACGCGCCATAGCACAGCCCTCCCATGACTTTGGGTTTCGGGGATAAACGGTGGGTAAAGCCTCCACCCCCCCCCCCGCCCCCTTAATGGAACAAGGGACTATGTCTACTCGACATAACAACAACGTTGCACTTGTACTCAGTCTGTCATCGTATAACTGATCCGGGCAGTTGAGTTTCCTGGAACTCTACTGTACCCATGTCATAACATACATCATAATAAATAGCATAGTAACCATACGAAAGTAAATAAATGCATCATTCGGATACCATTTTATCTTTAGAAGTCCATGTCCCCGAGGTCCTCCCACCTCGTAGGATCCAGCTATCACTTAGCCGTTTCAACCTATAAGTTAGTCCTCGACATACAATATCGGATATCGTGCATAATCCTCGATATGTACACATATATCTCATCATAACATGACAACAATAAACTCATTCATTTGCCATGCACCTGGCCTAACATTCATTATTTCAACATATATCTATAACGGTATCCACTTACCCATCATTCAGTAATTTCCATATATTTGACATAATTAACACATGATACATATCTAAACATGACTACCGACCATAATACTATCACCACACACACACATATATATGTCGGAAAAATAATAGAACCATATGTCCACAGTGTCGTCAAACCGACGAGGTCTCACAATCAAACAAATACAACATATAATAGTAGTTCAGGTATAAATGTCAAAATGGGGTGTTACATACATCCACCCTTCAGGAAAATTCGTCCTGAAGTTATGATCAAAATAATGTGGGATAATCATGACGCATAGTCTCTACATCCTCCCAGGTAGCAGACCCCGGGCTATATCGGTCCCACTAGACCTTAACTTGGTCCACCAAACGGTGCCTCAACTGTTTAACCCTACAGTCCAATATAAGTAATGGTTCGACCCTGATGGTTCCCTCATCTGAAACCTGTAGTTTCTTCCAATTTATTTTATGTGACTCATCAGCTACATAGTGTCGTAAAACAGATACATGAAAAACATTATGAGTTTTATGCAAATGGGGTGGCAGCGCAAGACGATACGTGACAGGTCCAACCTTTTCTAAAATTTCAAAGGGTCCTATAAGTCATGGTGACAACTTTGTCCCCTTTCCAAACCTGATGGTACTTTTTCTAGGCCTGATGCGGACGAATACTGCATCACCAACCTTATAGCTTCGGTCAACCCTATGCGCATCGGCATAACTCTTCTGCCTATCATGTGCTTCCTTTAACCACTGTCTAATCTGAACAACCTGTTCTTCCATCTCCTGAATCAACTCAAGTCCTATAATTACTCGATCCTCTAACCTTTCCCAACTCAACGGTGTCCTGCATGGCCTTCCATATAAAGCTTCATATGGAGGCATCCCAATTGAGCTATGGTAACTGTTGTTGTAAGCAAACTCCACCAAAGGTAATTGATTTTCCCAATGAGTTTGTTGATCCATGACATACATTCTCAGCATGTCCTCCATCACCTGATTCACTCTTTCTGTTTTCCCATCTGTCTCTGGATGGTAAGCAGTGCTTAGTTTCAACTGAGTACCCAACGCCGACTGCAAGCTCGTCCAAAGTTTGGATGTAAACCTGGAATCTCTATCTGATATAATCTTCTTGGGAAACCCATGGAGATGAACAACTTCATTTATGAACATAAGTGTTACATCTGTGACATCATAGGTCTCCTTAACTAGAATGAAGTGAGCAGTTTTGGTCAGTTTGTCAACGATGACCATAATGGAATCATGCCTATGAGAGGTAAGAGGCAATCCCACCACGAATTCCATGGAGATAACCTCCCATTTCGACATAGGAATGTCATGCAGATGTAACAGTCCTGCCGGGTGGTGATGATCAACTTTTACCTGCTGACACTCAAGGCACCTAGCGACAAATTTGACCACGTCGCTTTTCATCCCTGCCTAAAAGAAGAGTTGCTTCATGTCTAGATACATCTTCTTTACACTTGGGTGTGCACAATGCACTACTCTGTGGGACTCCTTAAGGATAGTCTCTCTAATATCTCCCTCCTCAGGAATGTACATCCTCCCTTGATACCGTAGCAAACCATCGGCTTCCAACTCATAGCCTTCAAACTTTGGTCCCACCGGTTTCCCATTCTGAAGTGTCGCTGTGACCTTTAGGTACCAACTATCTCCAAGTAGATGCCCTAAAATTCTTTCCCTCAAATCCACCTTCAAAGGCATAAGAGATAAAATTCTTGGTTTTCTGCTTAAGGCATCCGCTACCACATTCTCCTTCCCTTTGATGTAGGAAATCCAAAAATCATACTCGCTCATGAATTCACTCCATCGCATTTTCCTAGCATTTAGGTCTCTCTGAGTGAAGATATACCTTAAGCTTTGGTGATCAGACTTGAGCTCAAAGCTTCGTCCAACAAGGTAATGTCTCCAAAGCTTCAAAGCTAACATCACTGCAGCCAACTCTAGGTCATGAGTAGGGTAATTCTCTTCATGTGGTTTTAGCTTTCTCGACGCATAAGCTATTACCCCACCTTCCTGCATCAATACTACACCCAAACCCTACCTTGAAGCATCGGTGCAAACTATGAATTCCTTCTCCATATATGGAACTCGTAGAATTGGTGCACTTGTCAATAGTCTTTTCAGCTCGGCGAATGTGGCATCGCATTCATCTGTCCATTCATACCTAGTGCCCTTACGTTGTAGGGTAGTTATGGGTTTCATGATTTTTGAGAAACCCTCAAAAAACCTTCTATAATACCCAGCTAACCCCATGAAGCTCCTTACTTCATGCGCATTCTTTGGCATGGGCCAATCCATTATGGACTTCACCTTTTCAGGGTCAACAGAAATTCCTTCACCGAAAATTATATGCCCTAGGTAATGGATCTCCTTCTGATAGAACGAACATTTGGACAACTTACCATACAACTGATGCTCCCATAAGCATGACAACACTATTCGCAAGTGTTCCTCGTGCTCCTGTTCATTCTTGGAGTAGATGAGGATGTCATCCAAGAAGACTTGCACAAATTGATCTAAGTATTTTCGGAACACTCTATTCATGAGACTCATGAATACGGCTGGGGCATTGGTCAAACCGAAGGGTACCACCACAAACTCATGGTGCCCAAACATTGTTCAAAAAGCAGTCTTAGGTATATCACTTTCCTTAATCCGTAGCTGGTGGTAACCTGATCGTAAGTCAATCTTTGAGAATACTGTCACTCCTTTCATTTGATCAAAGAGGTCATCAATTCGAGGTATCAGGTACCTATTCTTTATGGTGGCTCTATTCAAATCTCGGTAATCTATAGAAAGATGCAAGGAGCCATCCTTCTTCTTCACAAAGATTACCGGCGCACCCCATGGTGAAATAATTGGTCTGATGAGCCCTAGATCTAGCAATTCCTTCAACTGCATTTGCAACTCACAAAGTTCTAGGGCCGCCATCCTGTAAGGTGTGTTCGATGTTGGCTCTGCACCGGGTTTTACCTCAATGGTAAAATCAAGTTCCCTCTTAGGAGGTAACCCAGGTAATTCCTTTGGAAATACATCATTGAACTCGGCTAACGCTGGATAGTCATTAAAGGAGGGTCCCTTCTCATTGTTTACTGCTTCAACAATGTACAACTGGCATCCCTGTCGCATACATTGCTTTACGTTCATCGTTGATATGAAACGTAGGGACACCTTCCATTTGATACCCTGGATCTTGATGGCCTCTCCGTTGTCATTAATGCAAAGAACCTTCTTTCCATAACAGTCCAAGAAAGCTCGATGTTCCTCAAGCCAATCCATACCGATGATGAGATCATAAGTTCCGAGAGTGGTGACGTACACTTTGACTTGTGTAACACACACCCCGAGATCCACCACACACTTATCGACACTAGGTCCTACTGCTTGCTTTACCCCTGAAGCCATTTCGACTAAGCTGAAATCGTCGTGTTCGTAGGCTGCCAACCCACATTTGTCTAATGCATATGGAGAAATGAAACTATTAGTAGCGCCAGGATCAAACAATATTCTAAGCTTGACATTATTGACCATACCTGATGATTCCACCACAGTGGATTGGTGCTCTGCTTTATGGTTTTTTACTGCAGCTGAGATCTGATGCCTATTACCCCCACTCCTCATTGGAGATTTTCCTTCTCGCTGCACTGTACCGGATCGTAATTCGGGACAATCACGCTAGTAATGTGGACCTCCACATCCCCAACAAGAAACTTGTAATGGAGTGGGCGAAATAACCTGTTTAGACCTTTGAGAGGGGCTCCTCCCCCTAGGACCCCTTCCTCTACTGGCTGATCCTCTGAAATTCCTCACACCCTGGTGAGTTCCTGTGGCTGACTGGGGCACCGCCCTAGTTGCCACTGATCTGTCTACCGCTACGACTCTTGGTGTGCTCCTGTTCCCGTAGGGAGGTGGCCTCGCATATCCTCCCCGAGGGTAGTTTCGAGGGGCCTTCCACGCAAACCCTAACTGCTGAGAGTTGAATGAATTGATGGGATTTACACCCAACATCTCCTCAGTGTAACGAGCACAATCTACTACTTCGGTGACCGAAGTCGGTTTCCACATCCGTACCTGAGCCCTGATCTTGGCATTGAGCCCATACACGAAGCGCTCAACCTGGCGTTCGTCATTGTCCAAGTAAGGGACATACTTCACTAACTCCATGAACCTCTCTTCATACTCCTCCACCGATAGATGCCTTTCTACCAAGGCATGAAGAGCCCCTGCTTGTTCTTCCTGGTAGGATGTGGGTAGGTACTTCCCTTTGAATTTTTCCACAAATAGTTCCCATGGAACCGTGTCTGGTGTAAGGTGTAGCTACCTTTCTTGGTTTCCCCACCAGTTCAAAGCAGCCCCCTTTAGTTGAGATATGGCCAGTTTGGACTTGGACCTGGAGGTGTACTCCTGCAAGGTCAAGCACCTGGTCATCTCTTCCAACCATGACTCTGCTCGTATCCCTGATCGACCCCCTGAAAATTCTGGAAGCCTTATCTTCTGAAGTTCCCTCTTGATATCCTGGTGCGGATTTCTTAGTACTGTATTCACTTCTACCATAGGAACTTTCTCCCTTAGTGGAGGGGCATCCACTTCTACCTCCGAGGTAGCACTTCCTCTCTGTGCTAGTCCCCTGAGTGTTTCATTTATTGCTTCCAACGAGCGCAGTATAAGGATGGTCTCTGGCGATGGTGCTGGCACATTTGGCTCAGGTAACGCCGTAGCTTGACCTCGCCCCCAACCTGCTTGCATTCTTACCATGTTTATCCCTGCTACATGGAATAATAAAATAATTATAATATGACGACATCATGACTAATTTACCATCAAAATCATCAATTAATTCAAAATGCGTCATGACTAATTTATGAGCGTTTACTCTAAGAGCTATAGTTCAGGACGTTTCGATCAGGCCATCTTGAGGCCACCTGGTACTAGATATACTGCAATAATTCTACGTAGGTGTAGGTATTGGATTCCACACAACCCTCATCGAGTTGCCATCAACTCTTCAAGATATTCAATTAATGTTTATTGCCCCGCTCTCATTAACAATTGATAATTTAATAATTTACTAATAGAATAACCTAAGTTTTAAGTCTAGCATCGTGTTTACCCAACATTTCGTCATGAAGTAGAATCCATGTCCTAGCAATCAGCTCGTCATGTTGGTCTCCGTGGTATCTCGTTTTTCTTATTTCATCTCCATCTCGCCTCTTCGACTATCACTCAAAGTCTCGGTAATGTCTTAAGTTTAATTTTTATTTTTTTTCGAATTTCCAAAAACATAGGCTAACTAACGTTACCATATCTAAATTTTAATATTATCTATATTGTTAGGTTTAGAATTAACAATCAACTTCAATCACTTTAACATTTAAATGTTTATAGCTAACATTTAATGTTACATTAAAGCAAAATAATATTATGTTTTATTAATCTAACCTCTATTTTAATTATTCAACTCATCTTAGCTTAAACATAACATCTAAAATAGGCGAATTATAATGCAAATAAAATTAGGTAACTTAAATACAACTAAATGTTAATATATTAACAAGTTTTAATGTTAAGTAATAAAAATAAAATCTTATTCAAAGCTTTTCAACATCACAATGTTAATGAGATTGGATGTTTTATTCAAGGTAAATATACATATTTATATGTAAGAGGTTTGATTTACATTATTTTACAATAATGTTATTAGATTTTTATTGAATATTTTAGCTTGATTGTAATATATGAATACTATTGTTAAAATAACAAAACTAATAATAATAATAATAGATATATGAAAAAATATGTTAAAATAACAAAACTAATAGTAATAATAATAGATATTTTGTCACTATTTGAAGCTCATTAAAGATTCATATACATGTGTAGTGTAGGAGGTTTCAAGTCATGTATCATGCTCTCTCTTTAATTTTCAATTTAATGATAAAACTACTTTAATGAAGAAATATTTTATTCTTTTAATTTTAGAAAATTTATATGTGAAAAGTGTTAAATTCCGTTTTATAGTCAATATTACTATGTGTTGAGTATTTTATTCACCGCGCATTTGGTCGTCGTATTAATCCATCGATAGTCAGAGCAACCGCTCAACACCGGCATTTCACTATATGAACTGATAGGAGGAGTTGTCAATTCCTCGAAACAAGCAACCGACTCGGGAATCGAAGGCCAAGTCTATCTCTTACATATTAACCACCTCGTGCCAGGATATAAACTATATATAATTTTAATAAATTATATAATATAATATAATATGAGATGACCTGAGGCTGCGTGCACCCCACCTGTCCACCAACATGCAGCGGTGGATGCTAGAGTCGAGGTAAGAGAGTCTCCTTAGTTACTCTGAAAGTCACTATATTAAATGATAAAGAAAATTTAGCCATAGAAGGGTCTTGAGAGCGAGGAAGGAATAATTGAAAGTGCTATAACTATATTGGCAGGAGCAGAATAGTTATAAATTTGGAGGGAACTGCTGAATAGTTATATGGCTGCTGGATTGCTGCCAAGTGGCATGATCGAGTCCATCCAACAAAGTTAGGGTTTGTGAAAGATTTATAGATTGAAAAATTTTGATGAATCGGTGAGTGCCATATTTAGTGATTCCTCTGAGCATCGGGCGTTCGGCTGTTGTAAATTATAACGATGGGGAGACGTATGTGAGCCAAACCCTTAATCGATTTCTCTCTGGATGATTGTTAGCATTTATGACTGAATGATTGTTGCGAGGATTGTGATTAATAAAATTTGTTGTGTGAATTTTGTTTTATAGGTCCAACGAGATGTTATCGTCAGATTAAAAACAACCTTACCCGAAATCTCAATACTGTCGGGGTGTTCCGGATTCCAAATCCCACATATACGATGTCGGTGCAAAGCAAAGAGCAGCGGATGAGTTCCCTTTCTGTGTTCACCTAGTGAGTCAGGAGAAGGAAAATGTAATGAGCGAGGCCCTGGAAGCGGCCCGTATTTCTTGTAAAAAGTACATGGCCAAGTTCGTCGGGAAGGACACGTTCCATCTACGTGTTCGCGTTCACCCATTCCATGTCCTCCGTATCAATAAGATTCTTTCTTGTGCCGGAGACGATAGGTGAGTTCGAGTAACTGACCTTAATATCTGTTGAATTTATTTTACTATTTAAATTTTGCAGGTCTGAAACCCCAGCATTAGGTTTTTTTATTTAGCCTTAGAGGTTCCACCAACATGCAGCGGGAGCATGGCCTGGAGTTCCTCCATCCGCTCCTTCAAGAGCCCTCTCCTTCGTACCCGCACGCGATTCCCATCTCCAGCATTTGTCAATAGCTTGGCACATGCTGAGCAGAACATACCCCTATGAAAGCACTTGGCAGTCCGAGTATGACAACTTTCTTTCCCCAAAAGATATCATACAATGGAGTGGTCGAGAACTGGGAATTGACGCCCTCGTCCCATGCCCTTGCCTTCTGCAACTTCACTTCGGCTACTGTCATGAGATTTGTTCCCATGGAAGCTGTAAAACCCCTTGCAGGGATCCACATCATCTTCTTGCTTACCACAGTTCTGGCTTGCCTCCACAGAGCCGCCATTGTTTCCCAACTACTAGTTTCAGAGAAGTTCTCACAGGCGAGGGATGAGTGGGAGAGGTCGCAGCGTGCTGGTAAAGGAGCAGGTTTGCTGGTAAAGGCGTGGAGAGTTACGGCATAGATCCTGGTCATGGGTAAATAAATTCACTCTATTTGCATTTAACGCGTTGTATGAAAACTGTTAAAGCCCTAGCTAGCGCATGAATTGAACTATAGATTACTTCGAGCATAAATTGCCTGTTGGTAAATAAACTGCAATTAAAATTGAAGAGAATCCTGTCCTATGACACGATATAATGTGTAGGGAAGACATCTTCTACAGATAATTCTTTTATTCTGGTTAGCACGTGTTTTCAATTGTTTCTAGTATTTAAATATTCAGATGATAGCTATGAGATATGGATCCATACCTGTAGTACGAAGAATAGGAGGTTTAAATGACAGGTTGGTAGGTTTGTGCTATAACATTAATTTAGTTGATTTTCAAGACACTGGACTATGTCCTAAGG
This sequence comes from Pseudotsuga menziesii, assembly GCA_001517045.1. NCBI lineage: Eukaryota > Viridiplantae > Streptophyta > Pinopsida > Pinales > Pinaceae > Pseudotsuga > Pseudotsuga menziesii. The sequence continues at coordinate 30,733 of LPNX010066536.1, forward strand.
CAATGTATTTTTCCTAAATCCATTTACCAAATTGCTGTGTACAGTGTTTCTGATGTGGATGATGAGACGATCTCTGAAAAAAAATCCAGAATGGATTTACATTCACTGCAGCTGATGAACAGGTACTTTCTATGATCTTCAAATTTCTTTGATGCTTGATTTTCAGTTTTGAGTTTTATTTCCCCCGTATTTTTCATATTTTATGGTCCTTGTTTTTTTTTTGTTCTATTTTCAGTTAAACATCTGTTCAAACTATTTATTGTTTTTGGCCTTTTCTAATGTTATTCAGTTTTCTGCTCCTTTTCCAGGGACTAAACTGTGCACTGGATCGTGCTATTACTTACTATAAACAGAAGCCAAATTGGTGGCTGGAACTTGTTAAGAAGGAAATGCAGATAGATTTTAGTTGGGATTCTTCTGCTACTTAGTATGAAGAACTTTATGAAAAAGCTCTGGCAAGAGCAAGATCCCAGCAAACCCTCATTTCCAGCTCCACTCAATAATCTGCTTCGAGTTCATTTATGTTATATAATATAACAATTTGAAGAAAACAACATGGTACTTCCCTTGCCACCCTTTTCATCCTTGCAAATTCTTTACTATTTGTCGTTGTACAAATGGCAAATCTTCATGGGGGTTTGAAAAATTATGTAAGAGAATAGTTTTATGTCTTCCACCACAAATGTACAATTATTTCCCGGGATTCATTGCAAGTGAGCTGCCAAAATGTGCCCCAACCCTTCCTTATGAGGAATGCGAGAATGTATTTTTGTCCTAACTTCTGAGTGCGATATATCAGTCATTGATAATATGGCACAGATGGGCTTCCTGTACAGTATTTGGCTTATCAACATATCAATATACCCATAAGAAGAATGGTTTATGTTGTGAAGACAGTGCCATTATATCAGTTGAAAGCTATACAAGCATTGTACTCTTCTCTGGGAACCTTGAGCAAGTGCTCTAATGATGTGCTCAGGATCTAATTCTTATGATAATAATTAATTTTTTTTTTCTTGAATCTTGTATCTTGCTTTTCACTTTCCTTGGTTTCCAAATCTGCAAGAAATTTTTATCAATGGACTTAGGAAGACTATGACATAATGTTGGTAATGTCAGGATTAACAGGTCCAGTGGGCTTGTGGTGTAATGATAAGATGGGTTGCTTTATGGGTAAAACCCTACGGTTTATGCTCTCGCTACTTGTGCGACTGATTAAGAATACTACATATCCAATAAGCACTCCTTTTTGAAAAACAAGAAGTAATATTAAAATATTTTTCTTCTTCTTTTTTTAGGCCTTAAAGGTTCCAGCATTCGAGCCTAAGCTCTGATACCATGTGTAGAGCCCCTTACTGGGTCTCCTTTAGTTTTTATTTACAATCAGAAAATTTACTTTATACATACAGTTTGAAAATCTATAATTCTATTTTATCTACTTCTAACAATTTACTGTTAACTGTGCAGGTAGCAAGGATGATCACAGCATATAAAATTTTAAAATTTAATAAACATAATTTTCCATATAAACTTTTAAAATTTAATAAACAGAATTGGCCATAATACTGCTGGAAAATACCTGTAGGTAGCTAGTAGGTCCACCTTTGTTGCTGTCCTTGCTCACCGTTTTTCTTTGCTTTTTCCTGTAGCCAAAAGCCCTCCCCAAGTTCTGAAAATCAACCAGTCCAAACCAGTCTTTCCACCTTGCCAACTGGCGAGGTCTCGCTGACCACCTAGCTCCAAAGGTACCCCTTTGGACCCCTGAGCCCAAACCAAGTACAATCCCTAAGATGTTGTATCCCCTCAAAAATAACAATATCCAACAAAACCCCTTCCTTGCAGCTCTCTTCTCCCTAAACTTCTCAAAAAACTAAGGTAAGGATGATCCCCTTCTCCTCCCTCCTTCCTCCCTTTTATCCCCATGTTTGCCAACCTCCCCCATTACTACCCCTATCTTCATCATAAATTTATCCAACCCCCTTCCATCTATCATGTAAGTCCTTGAGCCCTCAACTTGGACTTGGACTCCTTTAAATATTTAAATAATTATTAAAAGGTGTTGGTTGGGGTCACTTCTCAACCATAATTTTTAATTCAATTAAATTAAATCCTTTTATTTAATATAATAATTTTAAACATATCATTACTCATATTTCAATTTTTGACCATTTAATTAATAAATAATAGATGTTATATATATTATATAGTTTAAACTTGCATGCTTCACCAATTTAATTTAATTAACAGTAATTGTCAATTGATTAATTACACTTACCTAATCATTTAATTAATGGTTTCTAATATTTATAATATGTAAATTCCCTTTAATTATAAATTCACTAATTCAATTTATCAATTATGAACAATAATCCTATCAATGTAAATCATAACATTTTCAATGTGTAATCATATTAATTAAACAAAATTCACTACGATTTAATCGACTCATATACCTATTTCCATTTTAATTACAACTTAGTTCGTAATTAGCTAATTAACAATCATTACTAAAGATAAGCATAGTCTTGTTAAAATTAATTAACATCATTAACACATAATTAATTATTAATGGACAATAATTAATCATTAATCAACTTTATTAACCCTAATAATCATTATTAACTTTAATCGACATTATTAACATTGATCAACAATAGTTAATTACTAAACGACAGTAATTAATATTAAGCGACACTAATTGACATTTTTACTCAACAATATTTCATGTAATTCATAATATGTAGGCGAGTTATGTAAGCGTAGATACTGCTTACATTCCTCATGTAAGTACACTAAAAGTAATAATTCACATACATCAATCATAACCAAGGAACTTTATTATTTACCGACAAATGTTTTAGCATAGTTTACAAGGTATGATCCATTAGCTTACTAAAATCCATGTTACGACAATTCATACATCACTGATTTATGACACATACTAATCAAGAGTTTTTCACACCTACAGTTAGATCTTGTTTTCACCCCTACTTCATGCTACATATATCTAACCACATCATTACTAATTTCCACATCCTATCCTGTCCTCTGCTGGACTACCCTGGAATGTCAAGTCATGACCGGTTCTAGCTAGAACCCATAAGCAGAAGTGTCGACCACATCGACCAAGCTTCCCTAGCAGGCAACCACCATTCATCATCACACACCTTGGGGAGTGCGCCATAGCACAGCCCTCCCATGACTCTGGGTTTCGGGGATAAATGGTGGGTAAAGCCTCAACCCCCCCCCTTAATGGAACAAGGGACTATGTCTACTTGACATAACAACAGCGTTGCACTTGTACTCGGTCTGTCATCGTATAACCGATCTGGGTGGTTGAGTTTCATGGAACTATACCCCACCCATGTCATAACATACATCATAATAAACAGCATAATAACCATACGAAAGTAAATAAATGCATCATTCGCATACCATTTTATCTTTAGAAGTCCATGTCCCCGAGGTCCTCCCACCTCGTAGGATCCAGCTATCACTTAGTCGTTTCAACCTGTAAGTTAGTCCTCGACATACAATATAGGATATCGTACATAATCCTCAATATGTACACATATATCTCATCATAACATGACAACAATAAACTCATTCATTCACCATGCACCTGGCCTAACATTCATTATTTCAACATATATCTGTAACGGTATCCACGTACCCATCATTCAGTAATTTCCATATATTTGACATAATTAACACATGATACATATCTAAACATGACTACCGACCATACTACTATCACCACATACACACATATATATGTCGGCAAAATAATAGAACCATATGTCCACAGTGTCGTCAAACCGACGAGGTCTCACAATCAAACAAATACAACATATAATAGTAGTTCAGGTAGAAATGTCAAAACGGGGTGTTTTTTTTTTTTAACAGAAACAGAAAGGAAATTTATATAAAAGTAGCTGTGCACAGCCATTCAATACAAAAAGAGAGAACCAGAGTATCTGTGCTTAACAGAGAAGAAGCACAAGGAGGTCATCCACTGTTTTTCCCAAAACATTTCAAAATGATTCTGACCAAAACTCTTAAAGCCTGGGGTTGTATAAACCATTACAAACTGTTTGCATAATAAAAGACAGAAATACATTTAACATAGCTACATAAAAGAAAATTAAGGATTGCCTCTTGGCTGCAACACTGATTCCTCCTCCATTGGAAGCACGACGTCATCAGAGGCTATATGAACTCGGCTGCTCTGGTTCATGGAGATGAATTTCTGAAGATCCTCAGCAATCCTTTCAACCTGGCCCTGAACTTCACGAAGACGACTCTCATTGTCATCAATACGCGAATCTTGGTTACTGATTCACTACAATGTGTAACTGACTGTATCTTCCATCTTCTTCACCACCTGAGTCGTCTCCCTGTTGTCCATAATACTGATAGAAAGCAGCTCGTAAAGGCGCCTTAAATTTTTCTTAATATCCACGAGACCTGCATTTTCCCCATGCTGACCCATTTCACTCGCTTTTGACCTAAGAGTGATACGAGCCAACTGCTTCTGAACAGAGAGAACAGAGCTGGAAGAGGCCACAGATTTGATACAGCAAGCATGAAGAACCAGAAGCTCTTTAAGCAAACAAAATCCACTGTCACCACATGCCAGAGTGCCCACGTCTCCCTTGTTCCACCCAGTGCACCTGCATCCAATTACCAAACTGCTGTCCCAATTTCCTAATGGAGCTGAAGTTGAAACTGTAAGGGAGGAGCAAGAACACGGGGAAAAGGCTACAAGAGCCACCCTCTCTTTTACCACTGAACGAATACAGGAAAGGACCTGCCACGGAAGACCATGAAAATGCCCTTCTCCTATACCAGAGATAACATGCAAGAGAAAACTCAGAGCGTCAAACGAACCAGGGCCAAGAGGGGAAGAGTAATAAGTGGACATAAGGCGTCCCATAGAAGCCATATCGAAAACCAAAATGAATACTGGAGCGTGCGAGGGAGTGTTTATTAAATCCCCGAAAGGATGGGCCTTTAAAACCAGAGGAGACGGGAAGGGCAGATGCCAGCGAAGGAACCACGCGGTAGCAGGATCAGAAGGGGCAGGACAGGTCCATAAAGAAGACAAGACGGAAAAGGAAATGGCTGTGGGGGACGAGCGGGAGGGATAAGGCTTGAAAGGTAAAGGGGAAGAGAAGGGGGAGGAAGGAAAAGAGGAGGGGCCAAGAGACCTCTTGAGGGGGGGGGTTAGAGATGAAAAGGGGAGAATGGATGAGGAGGGGTAGATGAAAGAAAGGGGACAATGACTCTGTTTTCCAAGGAATTGGGCATTGAAGACCCGGAAAAGGGGCTTCCAACGCCACCAGTTAAGGGATAGATTTGTGAATAAGGCAATTTCCATTCTGTCGGTACTGCCCTTGCTGGAGAGAAGCTCCCCCATTGGCCAGACTGTCAGCTGCCGAATTGTTATGCCAGAGGATATGATATGCTTCATAGTCGTTGGACATAAGGATCTTTGATTTTTCATAAAGTCGTCAGCATTTAATGGCTCCCTCATTGTATCCATTGATTAATTTATAAATGACATGCCTAGAATCCCCAATGATCAAGGCCTTGCGAATTTTATTTTCCTGAAGAATGTGGAGACTCTGAATAAGGGCCATCCATTCAGCTTCATTGTTGGTCCTGGTGCCAAGCCCCCAAGCGAAAGTATGTTCAACATGTCCTCTGGGATTCAGCAGAATCCCCCCCGCACCTGCCTCCCCAGGATTGCCTTTCGAGGCACCATCAAAGAAAAAAGAGAAAGAGTTTTTCTCCCGAAGCCAAGACTTAAAATCATTCGAGGGAAGACGAAGCTCCCAAGAGAGGGGCTGAGGACCAATTTTGGACTGAAGGGAGCTATTCTCTTTCAGGAAGTGCTTGCTCCAAGAGGAATAAGGCTCGGGAATGGACTCCTTATAGGGAAAGAATATTTTGTCTGATTCAAACTTTTCAGCTATCATCCCTATGATTTTGGAAGCTATATGGGTGGGTATAGATTTTTGATCTCTAAATATAGCACGATTCCTTGCTAGCCAGATCTGCCAACAGAGATTCTTGGGAATGGAAGCCCAAAGGTGACATAAGACTGGTTTATTTCGAAGAGAACCAGGGAACTGCTTAGGCCAATCCTTAAAAAGTTGAACCGCCTTATCAGGAAAGTTAAGGTCGCAATCCTGTGGGAGGATAATCTTCTAGAATGAGAGAGAAACTTTGCACTGAAGAAAAATGTGACAAGAAGTCTCTTCAGTGGAGTTACACATGGCACATCGAGAGGGGCCTGAGATGCCCCTTTTCCTTATATTTTCCGCTGTAAGCAGCTTATTATGCAAAAGCAGCCAAATGAAATTATTGACTTTGGGGATGCAATTAGAGTACCAAACCTGCTTCCAGATCCGCTCCCCCAAGCTTGATTCCAAGCTTATCTTTTTATAACCTTCTTTAACCGTATATTGGCCTGACTTGCCCCAACCAAGACGATCTGGAATTGAAAGGATCGTTGGGGACAAACCATGAAGGGATAAGAAAAGGGCGGCTGCTGCATTTTCCATCTGAGCTGGGGGAGAAAGATGTTTCCAGCCAGACCATCGTCCTTGAGAATCCCAACAGGAGAGGTCAAAAAGAGAGTTGATGCCTTGATCACGAACCCAATCGGCTAGAGGGGGCAATTCTGGCAGGGAGGTTTGAGGCAGCTGACCAAGAATGTTATTGGTCCAAACATTGATCTTCTTTCCATTCCCTGGGATCCAATAACTGTTCTCAAGGATGACGCTGAGATATTATTTACACAGTTTCCAGAGGGAGGTTCCTTTACCTGTCCAAGCTCTGTCCAACAATTTTGATCTAGGCCTTTTGATATATTTTTTCTGATGACTTCCTTCCACCATTCTTTCTTCCCCGTGACTAGTCGCCATACCAATTTGACTCCCATAGCTTTGCACACAAGCTCAGGATCTCTGATGCCTAACCCACCTTGAAACTTAGGCTGCTTGACCGTTTCCCATTTAACCAAATGAAACTTCTTGGATTGAACTTTTCCACCCTGCCATAAAAATTTCCTAATTTCCTTGCAAATACTGATGATGACAGTCCTAGGAGCAAGGACCATTGAGCTGATATAAATAGGATAGGAGGAGAGGATGGAATTTATTAGCACAGTCTTACCAGCTAAATTCAACCATTTGGATCCCAAGGAATGAATTTTGTCTTTGATTTTTTGGATCACCGGATTCCACATTGAGGTAGTCAAAGCTTTTTTAACCACACGAATGCCCAGGTAAGTAAAGTGGGTCCAATTGGGATTGACTTTGATTTGAAGGATTTGAGAGATACTGCAGAGGGTTGTTGGAGGACAGTTCCACTCATAGATTTGACTTTTGTGCAGATTAACTAAACTTCTAGAGGACTGGAGGAAGAGGTCCAAGGGCCTAAGAAAATTTCTTGCTATTTGAGGAGAAGCTATGCCAAGCAGGATGGAGTCATTCGCAAAAAGAGCATGGTTGATGGGGGGGACAGAGCCATGATAGGAGATGCCTGGGAGAGAGCCTTCAGCTTGGAGTCTATTTAGCCTTCTTCTTAGGGAGTCAGCCACCAGAATGTAGAGGAAGGGGGAAATGGGGCAACCTTGCCTAACTCCTCTAGAGGCTTTGAAAAATTCTGAAGGACGACCATTGATGAGGGGAGCTATCCAAGGAGAGGAGATGCAGGCTTGGATTTGGGAGATAAAAGCTATGGGGAAACCAAAGCTCTTCAGGACTAAGATGATAAAGGAATTCCGCAGTCTGTCAAAAGCATTAGCGAGGTCCAACTTTATGGCCATCCCAGGCTCCCTCCTTTTGGTACTGAAGGGAATGGCTTCTTGAACTAAGAGGATATTGTCATTGATTTGTCTACCAGACAAGAAGCCGCCTTGATTTGGGGAGATAAGGGAGGGGATGATTTTCTTAAACCTCAAAGACAGCACTTTGGAGAATATCTTGTAGGAGGCATTGCAGAGCGAGATTGGTCAAAATTTTTTGATGGAAGAGGGGTTGGGCTCTTTAGGGATCAAAGCCATAAAGGTGGAATTGGTGCCTCCCCCCATATTTCCTTTTTGCAGCCAGGAGATGAGACGCATTAGATCTTTCTTGATAAGGGACCAAAAGAATCTGTAAAAGTAGATGGGGAATCCATCCGGGCCTGGAGCCTTATCCGGATGGAGACTCCAGATAGCATTCTTCACCTCTTCTTCTGAGATGGGGGATTCAAGACTGATTTTATCCTCTGGGCTGATCAGGGCAGGGATTTCTGAGACCATTTCCTCCATCAATCGATGTGAGATAGGCTCATCATCATTATATAAATGCTCAAAGAAAGATCTTACCTCAGTGCTGATGGCCGCTTACCCTTGTATGACTGATCCATCTTCCTTCTTGAGTTGTCGAATTGTGTTCCATCGTTTCCTATCTCTGCATTGATTTTGAAAGAACTTAGTGTTTTGATCACCACCTTTGAGCCAAAAGATGCGTGAACGAAGCCTCCAGCTTTCCTCCTCGTCCCTAAGAATTTTCTGGAGTTTGGCTTGCAATTCGATTTCCTTGAATAAATGATCTTTAGTGATTGTGCTATCTTCCATCTCGGCTTGAAGGTGCTCCATATCTTTTAAGATGATTTTATTTTTCTCCGTTGGTTCTTTATATTGAGTTTTTGACCAAGATTTAAGAGCAGCTTTCACCCGTTTTAACTTATGTTCCCAGGAAAATGCAGGGGTGCCAGGGATGAAACACCTCCAGGTTTCAGAGATGAGATCCTTGACCGCAGCCGAATCCAACCATAATCTATTAAATATGAAGGGGAGGGGCCCCAAGTTTTCCTCCGGAGGAAAGAAAAGGCAAACAGGTTTATGGTCTGACACTGCAGAGGCCAGGATCTTGACTTCTGGCTGCCGATCAAGGAGATGGGTACTTACTAGAAAATGATCTAGACGGGCTGCAATATGACCAGGACCGACTCGCCTATTGCTCCATGTGAAGGTGCCATTCTTGGGTTTGACATCTGAAAGAGACCACTGGGAAGTGAGATCTTCCAATCTTTCCCCAAAGGGATCTCTTACCTTGGAGCCTCCTCTACGCTCAGCTGCCGAGATAGTGACATTGAAGTCTCCTGCGATAAAGCAAGGGACCGTCCTCTTGTTATCACATTGATCTTCCAACGAAGACCAGAAAAGGTCCTTTTGCGAATTCATAGATGGGCCGTAGACATTCCCAATCCAAAACTTTTTTTTAGTTTCCTTATTTTCTAATTTCAAGAAGATCCAATTCCTATTTTCAATAGCAGAACTCAGCTCAAACTTATCTGCGTTCCACCAACAAAGAAGCCCTCCTGAAGCACCATTGGCACTAACAGCATGACCTTTGCCCTTTGTCCAGATACTTTTGAGAAGAGCAATGCTTTCTTCAGCAGGTTTTTTAGTCTCCTGGAGGAGAAGTATTGAGGCTGATTCCATTGTCTTGAATCTTTTGACAACTTCTAGTTTCTGCGAACCACCCAAACCTATACAATTCCAGGAGACTATTTTCATTATTTACGTTGTTGTTTAAGAGCCTTCTCCCTCTCCTTTTTTTCCTCTTCCACGGTAAGGAGGTATTTACTTGCTTGTGACGATTTGACGAGAAAATCTAGATTGGCTTGCTTTCCTGCCGCTTTTTCCCTTGCTGCCTCCTGTTCTCTGATGGTTTTATTTGTTTTCCTTCCCTTTCTGGAGATGGGTTCTTGCTCTTCTACAGAAGTGTCTGTAGTATCCTCGGCGCCTATTCTTTCCCTTGAACGGGTGATAGATCCTTCAGAGGTCACTGGTTTGTCTTTCCTGTCCCCAATGTTCCCAAGATCCTCTGCCTGAGTTTCCTGTTTTGGCGGAGCTTCTGGACCGTCTTCCTGGCCTTTCTGCATCTGTGGCGATGTGATAATGATCTGGGGTTCTGAACTCGGCTGATTATCCATTTCTGGGTTTTCAACCTGATTTTCTGCTTCCTGGTCTTCCATCTCCAGGGCCTCAAATCTATTTCCGGGGGGGATCTTTGATGAGGGGATTTGTTGCTTTGAGGGCTTGGCTGTCTTTTTTCCATTTGCAACGTTCCATCCCTCACTGGGAAGGCTATTCGTGATAGGTTTCTCCGGTTTCTTTGGGCATGATTTAGCAAAATGGTCGTATTCATGGAAGAACTTACACTTAAAATGGATTTGCTCATAGTCAACTGTTTGCAGATGATTCCACCCATCAATGGAAAGCATGATTGCCTCTGGGAGACCTTTCTCAAGATCAACTTCAACACAGATGCGAACGCAAGAAAACATAGGGGCTTTTGGCTCAGATTTGTCCACATATTTTCCTAGGGTATTCCCTATTGTTCGGAAGTCCTCATCATTCCAGTAGTGGAGTGGAAGATGTGGGAGTTTGACCCACACAGGAACTGCCTTTGGGATATCTTTTTCAGGGTTAAAAGAAAGATCCCATTTGTTCAGATACATACCTCTCGGGCCCATGAAGTAAGGCCCGTTCCTAAAGATAAGATCGCGATCCTCTTTCTTTTCAAAGATGAAGGCAAAGTATCCTTTTCCACAAAAGATTTGCTGGACTTCCCCCTGAATTAGGGTTCTCTAGTTCTTATTCAGCCAAATTTCAACAGAGCGTGGGGAAGGCCAAAGGCTAGTGAACAGGCCAATGAGGCCTTTCTCCGAGAGAGCAATAGCCTTCCTTTTAGACGTGACGGAACATAGCTTAACTTCAGGGACCTTCGATCTCTTGACGAATTTAGAAGATGGGGCCGCAGGAACAGGAACAGGAGGGAGGCCAGCCACTATGGACTGGAACCTATCCTCCACAAAAGGGGGATCCGGTGGATCCATGCCAGGGCGCGAAGGCCCTCACAGACAGGCGCAAAACTTCAGCGCAGCAAACCCTAGCAGCACGCAGAGCTACTCATCGATTGACGCCATTAGCAATCGTCAAAACGGGGTGTTACAAGAAGGAGGAAGTTCCAATTTATAAGCAAAAGACCCAATCTTCTGAAGAACTTTATATGGCCCATAGAACTTTGGAGCTGGCTTCTGATGCCCTTTGAGTTTCAGGGAGGATTGCTTGTAAGGCTACAAATGAAGAAAAACCATATCACCGACTTGAAAGGTGTGCTCAAAATGATGTTGATCAGCTTGCTACTTCATGCAATTTCTTGCCATGTGAAGATTCTCTTGCAGAATGTGAAGAATCTGATCATGGTTGTGCAGAAACATGTCAACTTCCTGAACTGGTGAACTATGGGGGGTGTATGGAAGGAGCACGAAGGTTGGCTTCCCATAAATAGCTTCATAAGGAGTAATTTTAGATGTAGTATGGTAGGAAGTATTGTACCACCATTCAGCGAGAGGGAGCCACTTTTCCCATTGATGTTGTTGTTCAGAGGTGAAGCAACAAAGATAAGTTTCCAAGCATTTGTTGGTGACTTCAGGTTGACCATCTATTTATGGGTGATATCCTAAACTCATTTTCATTTTGGTTCCAGTGAGGCGAAAGAGTTCGGTCCAAAAATGACTTGTGAAAGTTGCATCACGGTCTAATATAATGGAAGAAGGGATGCCATGAAGACGGGATATCTAGTCCATGAAAATTTATGTGACTGAGGAGGTAGTATATGGATGGTTGAGAGCACAAAATTTACTATATTTGGATATTTGATTAACCACAACCAAGATTATGGTCTTCCCTCCAGATTTAGGGAGCCCGTTAATGAAATCCATTGAAATATCTGTTCAAATCCTTGTAGGGATGGGAAAGGGTTCGACCAAGCCAGGGAGGAGTGTAGTTTCACCCTTGTGGTTCTGGAAGGAATCATATTCAACAACCATCTATTGAATTTACCATTTCATTCCCTTCCAAAGAAGTTACATCATCCCTGCTCATATGTTTTGAGGAACCTAGAGTGACCTACCACTGGAGAAGCATGGAGTTCATATAAGACATCTTGGTGAAGATCCGTGCACTCAGGAAGCACCAAGTGACCCTTGTATCGTAAATAAGAACCATCCCAAGAGTAATGTGGTAAAAGAGAAGGATTACTAGCCAAATATTGGATGATTTGAGATAAGGAAGAGTCATTGACATAGCCTTGCTGAGTAGATTGTAACCAATTTAGAGTAGGCATAGAAATAGCTGAAAGAGAAGCATCGTCATCAAATGTGCAAGAAAGAGGATCCGCCACAAGATTGTCCTTACCCTTCTTGTAAGTGATCTCGTAGTCATAACCCATGAGTTTGTTAACCCATTTTTTTATGTTTAGGATGAGACTCGTTGTTCCAGGAAATATTTTAGACTATGGTGATCAGTCTTGATGCATAAATAATTCCCTAAGAGGTATGGACGCCAATTCTGTACGACATGCAAAATAACCATCATTTCCTTGTTATATGTACAGGTGGATAAATTATTACCAGATAGGGATTTTCTGGTGAATTCAATGGGATGTTCATCTTGGAGGAGGGAAACACCAAGTCCATTATCGCAAGCATCACTCTCAATAGTGAAGGGATTGGAAAAATCAGGCATAGCTAGAATAGGTGTGGTACACATAGCTTGTTTCAGTTTCTCAAATGCACACGCACCAGCAGGTGTCCATGCAAAAGCATCCTTTCTCAATAGAGTTCTTAATGGAGCTGCAATATTTCCATAATCCTTAAGAAACATGCAGTAGTAGCCAGTAAGTCCCAAAAACCCATGAAGGCTCTTCAAGGTCTGAGGAGGTGGCCAATTTTTCATGGCATCAATTTTGGCAGGATTGAAATGAACCCCTTGTGCTGAAAAAATATGCCCAAGATACTCTAATTCCTTCTGCCCAAAAGCACATTTAGATTGTCTAGCACAGAGATGATGATCACAAAAAACTTGCATTACAAGATCCAGATGTTGGATATGCTCAGCCTAGGTTTTACTATAGATGAGGATATCATCAAAGAAGATCAAAATGAAGTTTCACAAGTAGGGCTGAAATATTTTATTCATCAATGAATGGAACGTGGAAGGGGCATTTGTGTGGTGAAATGGCATGACCAAAAATTCATAATGGCCATCATGTGTGTGGAAAGCTATTTTAGGGATATCATCTGCATGGACTCGAATTTGGTGATACCCAGAACAAAGATCCAACTTGGAGAAAAAATGAGCACCATGGAGCTCATCCAGAAGCTCATCAACAACAGGAATTGAAAACTTATCCTTGATTGTGATGTGATTAAGTGCTCAAAAGCCGATGCAAAGGCGCCATGACCCATATTTTTTCCGGACTAGAAGGACTGGTGAAGAGAAGGAACTAGTGTTAGGGTGAATAACACCTTGCTTGAGTAATTCCTGAACAAGCATCTCAATTTCTGTCTTGTGGTGAAATGGGTAGTGATACGGCCTAATGTTGGGAGGGACACTTCCATGAAGGAGCGGAATACAGTGGTCCTCAGGTCGAGAAGGTTGCAATCCCACTGGCTCAGCAAACACACATTCAGATCGATCCAAAATTTGTTGTATATCCAATGGAGTAGTTGAGACTGCTACATGTTGCATCTGAATGAAATGGAGCTAAGAAATGACACCATGTGAACTTTTCTTAAGAATATTTTCCATGCTATGTGAACTTTTCTTAAGATATGCGCACATTATGACACTTCCCTTTGCAAGGTAAGGTGCCCCCATTGGCAATCGTGAATTCAAAGATGGAGCAAGGATGGATGAAACAATGTTCCTGTTTGATGATCCTCATGTCAATGAAGTTATGAGTGCTACAAGAATCAATGAGTATTGTAAGAGGGAGTTTTTTGAAGAACCCTCTGACCCACATGGTTTGTGGGGTAGTGACTCTGGCTAAGGCATGGAGAGATATCTCTGGTTGGTGCTCTAGAGCAAGAAGTTGTTGAATGTCACCATCATCATCTGTGGGATCTTGAGCATCATAAAAAATTTCAGGTGCAGGTGGAGAATCCACATCCAAGAGATAGATCTTTTGCTCAACACATCTATGTCCCCGGGTTAATTTCTTGTCACAGTTATAACAAAGCCCTTTTTCCTGACATTCCTGCATCTCGGCTTCAGACAAATGCCTGATAGGAGTGGTTCTAGGGGCTGGTAGATTTTGGTTTCTTTGAGGATCCATAGGTTTGAATGGAACAAGAGTTGATTTGGAGGGTTGTTGAGCCCAGATCTTGTCCTCTACAAGCTTATCCAACCCGAGGGATTCCATCATTGTGTTGGGGAAGAACATTTTAACCTCAGAGCATATTGCATCCTTCAAACCACTGATAAAACAACTAAGGTAGAATGCATTAGGTAATCCCTCTGTGTGATTGGTGAGTTTCTCAAATTCTATCTGATACTCCCACATAGTGCCAGTTTGGCGAAGTTTGGTGAGTGCTCATATGAAGTCATCAAAAGCACTAGGACCAAATCGCTGCAAGAGGAGTTGGGAAAAATATGTCTAGTTTGGCTCGACATGAGCCTTGATGTACCAATGAAACCATTGAAGTGATTCATGTGTCAAATGAAAGGATGCAAGGGGGACTTTATTGACATCAAAAGTGTTATGCAAACTGAAATATTGTTCTTCCCTATAAATCCATCCAATTGGATCATCACCATTGAAGCAAGGAAAATCCAGCTCCGGCCCGCGGAAGTTGCTAAACGATGAGAACCCAGTGTGTGCAGAAGACTCAAGCTGGCGGTGGTTGTTCATGGGTGAATGCTGAAGTTGGAGGCCGAGAATTTTTTTATCTAGATCCTCAAGTTTGGACTTGATGGTGGCAAGTTATTCTTCCATTTGTTTATTTGCTTCGGCACGGGTGACAAACATAAGCATTTTTTTTTCTTAGGCAATGGGTAGAAAAACAAAAATGGAGAGGGCTTTAGAAAAGGAGATTTTTTATTTGGGAAAAATTTGGGGGGATAATTGGAGTTTTACGGGGTTTTTAACACTTTTTTAGGGACAACAAGCAAAAAATGGGAATTTCAGAGGTGGGATGAAGGAATTGGAAAATTTGGCAGTGAGAGACAATGAAGTAGAAATTGAAAATGAATACCATGGAAAAATTTGAAGGCGATTGGGTGAGAATCATAGAAGTTATGAAAAATTCTAAAAATTGACAAATGTGGAATTTCGACCTTGAGGAAGTGAAATTGGGGATAAGGGCCTCAATGAAGGAATATGCAGAATGGTATCACGGGGGTGACAGTGAAATTTCAAGGAAAATGAAGTGAATTCAAGGAAGATATGGCTGAAAGAACTGATCTGCGGTGGTGCTAGAAGCTGTGTTTTATCAACAACACATGGAGTAAATGATCTTTGACAATTCTAAAATTCTACACGTTATCAACTGTAAATAGAGATGGACCCAGGTATATTCAGCTTCCTATTGGTTCATAGGTAGTCACTCGGCCACCACGGCCATCTCAGGATTGATTATTGGGGCAGTACCCCTCACTTCACGGCACAGGTAAAACTGCTAACCGCTTGGCCAAAAATGACAGCTCTTTGGTTTTCCTCATGGATGGAAATCTAGTAAATCTGGTGAGGGTCATTTCCCTTTTCACTTGGCGGGTCCTCTCAATGGCCAGCTACTTTGGGGTTCCTGTAGTACTCCTCACAATGAGTTTTAGGGCTATGCCCAAGTTCTTCCCATAGTTAAGCAGATAGGGTTTAATCCCTGATTTGGATGAATAATATTGCTGCAAGAATAAGAACAACTGTAAGGCGCATAGAGCAAGGAAGCACGACATAATTTTTTTTCCCGAAATTCCACCCAACGAGCCCAAGAAAGTGCTCTGATACCATATGTGGAGAACCTCCTACAATGAACAATAAAAATGCATGATATAACAGAAATATTGGAGCACAAAAGATATTTTATTGATCATGGGCCACTTCGAGGGGGAAACCTCCTTTGAGCAAGATCAATAGAAAATAACTCTTCGATGATTTCATTAGCCTCAATGCATACTTATATACTAAGTCTAATATAAACAACTGTTTCTCCACATGAATGTGGGACAATGCAACCTATTAACTAGACGACTTAACAACTATTACTTACTCCCCATGAATGTGGGATAATACATCATACTAATGGGACGACTTACAAAGCATATGCGTCCGAAAAAATATACCGACAAAATAAAGAGCGGGTTTGACACGGGTTCTTAACAGCTCCTAAACTGCTTAGATTTTTCCATTTCATGCTCATACTTGATTCTAGAGTTTTTTATGCCCATAGGACTGCCCAACATTTCTCCTAGTGTGCTCATAACTGAAAATGAAAGGGCTCACTGCTGTTACACTCCATAAATTGTCCAAATTTCAAAACCAACTCAGAATTTCCTAGATTTGATTTCAAGATTACAATCATGACAACGTCACCCCTAGAGAGTGTGATTAGAATAATCGGTGGACACCCATATAAAATGGAGGGTAACACTTCCAACTGTGTACTCAAATGTGAAATTAGATCATTGATTGGACCACTCTCTAGAAACTGTTAAAATAGAATTTTTAGAAGTAACAACCTCTTAGATTTTCCTAAAAAATCAACTTGTACATATCTCCCCAAAGGGTATTCAAAACCATGATAATATCAAGAAAAATATGACATGACATCTCACCTTGAGGATTCTCTTAGAAGTAGGGACTTGAATATTAGGATATGTTTGCTTCAGTTGAAAGGAATACATATATTTGATTAGCCATGTCTATTGCATTAGTTTTTAGTTGGCCCTTATACTAGATGAATGTAAATACTATTTTTCTAAATATTACGATTAAAGAATAAATATATATTAATCAGCTAAGAGATTTTGAGGTGCATGGGATATTATATTTTGGGTTTCTCCAAAAGTGTTTACAACATGCTAGGGGTGTGCCTCATGTGATGTGGGGTGCATTGTGGAACCCTAGCCCCATATTTTATCTTATATTTCTATGGTTTATTGGCATTTCAGATTCTCAGTTAAAAACAAAATACAACCTGCACTGCTCCTATCCCAAGGACCTTTCCTTACTCCAAAAAAGAACCCCCTTACTTGCTCTTTAATGATGACCAAATTCTCCATTTGTCTCTCTTTTCTTGAATGATTGGAAGCCTATAAGGTTTAAGCTATGGCCATGGATCTGATTTGATAAGAACATTGGAATGAAGGTACTGCAACTTTTTCCACAAATAGAAATAAGTTTCTTGCTAGGTACAAGTCCCATATAGTCAGATATGGCACATTTTTCCATTCCTTGAGCTCTTTTTGTCTCATCAAACGTTTCAAACATTCTTCAACAGAGTTCCCAACCCATCTATTTGTCACTCTTGTGAACTGCTCCACTTCTAACGAAACCTATTTTGTATATTTGAGCATTTGATGAGAAAATGTTCTATTGATTTTTCATCTTCTCTATATAAAATACATGCACATTTCCTGTTCTCCTGCATGTACATTCAAATGCACATATGGGGTCATGTTTACTGTCATAGTCACAGTCATCTCCACGCCAACGTCAGGAAGATTCCAAATCTGTTTGAATTCCAGAGCTTATTACAGAACTAAAATAAAACCAGGTGATTTAAACTAATGTTATGGTCATGGAGGTTCCTTTTCTTGTATCGTCAAGTTTCATCCCAAAAAATTATTGTGAGCTGAGCTTGAATGTTTTCAGCCCTTGCAGCCAAGCTAAAACTGAGTCATATTGGTTGGAATCTTCATGTGCTAGTGGAAGACTAAGGTAATTAGACTTATAAGTAATGTGGTTAAGTTCTCAAATGGAAATAGGTGGGTGAGTGGAATCCACACGAGTCTCTTAGAAATGGCTTCCATACTTGCTGAGCTAATCATGATCATGCATGCAAGGAATGACATGATATGTTGCAGGTGACTATAGGTAAGGATGTAAACTCATATAGTATAGTTTATACATTTACATGGCTTGTACCCTCAAAGGATAGGACATGACACAAGTTTTGATACACTACATCAAAACATTGGATCGACAGAAAGGATAGTCAATTATTTAGTTTAAATGGTTTTAGATTTGAGAATATTTGGCACTAACTTACAAATACAGTCAAGCTGAGAATAATATTATACTACAACTAAGTGAATCTGATTAGAAGTTTATTTATTTTTCTACATGATTTATGTTAGTTTGCAGTAAAAAATCTCTTTTTGTATAAAAATAAAAAAATTCAAAAAAGTTTGCTTTGTAGGTCAATTGCACTCTTTGAAATATTCCCTTCAAATGTAACCATGGATCTAGTGATCTCCCCAAAATATTTAGATATTATGAATCAAATCAAATACAACGCCTTTTAGCTAGAGCTAAAATTTTACCCTAGGAATAGTTTTCCATCGTCTTCTAATCAAACGCTATTTCTGAAGTACTTCAGCAAATTATGTTCATTGGTAGTTAAGGGAAAGAAACAGAGGGTAACCGAATTTAATTTCTGGATTTAGAAGAAGCAGCCTCTCACTTCATCATTCATGTTCCTAAGAACACATTAGAGTCAATTCAACTCGGTTTCAACTACTTCTACATGACCTCCACCTTTGATTTCTATCAAAGAAGCCAACAAATTTCCCACTTTCACTTGGAAATCATTTGGAAGTCTTGTTTCCACTATCACGGATTTGGATTAACACCATTTCTTGCTTCCTTTGGGGGTTCCGTTTATCTTATACGAGAAACCTTTCTAGGAAGAGTAGCTACTGTTTTCAGAGGTGGGTGAGTAAATATGGTTGTGATCACTTTACAACATTATAGCCATGCTTGGATTCACACCTAAGTGAGTGACTGAGCCATTGTCACTAAATTACTTCCTTTTAATTATTGAGTGTGATGATTGATATGAAACACATTTACCAAATATATCTCCAACATTTGGTAGGTGAATAGTAATTGCCCAAGCTAAGCACATATTTTCATTGCTTTCACCACAAGGCTCTCATCTTTCTCCATCAAATATTCCTGTAATTATTTAATTTGGCTGATTTTCAAATCTCTTGTTGACTAGGAAATACATGAGTTTGTTTATATTCCCTCAACATGATTGACACTAGCCTTTTTAAACAAGTCAAGGATGTGATCAGTCTCTGGTATCTCGTCCTTGATTTCTATGTGGCACTTGTTTCAGTTCATTTTAACCACCTTTGTTAAGGATTGAAATAACTCCATTTTTCAAATTTGGAATTCAACATTTTCTATACTTAATAAATCTTAGGATCTCATAGTACCGTGCAAAGAGTAAAATGTTAATGACTCATAAATGTCAAAACCATTCCTTGAGATCACTTGGTATTAACACATTGCAGTGAAACATAATCCTTCAAAAATTACTATAATAAAAACAAATATCAAATCAATTCCAATCTTGTATCATTAGTAAGTTTCAAAATTTTCTTAGAGTCAAGTGTTGATATAAATTTTTTAAGTGTCAAAATCATACATAACAATCATTTCAAGCTCTATACAAGTCCTATTTTTGTTTGAAAATAAAGGTATTTCTGAACTGAGGTTTCTTGCAATCATTTTTTCCAAGCTTTAGCATCATTATATAGAGTGTTGATGACTTAAAATTACAGTAGTACCCTCTTATTGCAATATGGTGTAAACAATAGTTATTTTTCTTGAATATCATTGTATTCACATTTAAGGACGTGTCCTCATGTCCTCTTATCATGGGTCTCTTAATGGAGTATGATTAAATATCAAACCTTAAACAAACATAATGGTTGCTAGGGAATAGTGATTTTTGCAATCCCATTAAGCCAATTTCTTGAGTTTTCGTCAAAATTCCTAGAAAAGTGGATTTCATAACATGCTTAATCATATATTGTGAACTTATACAATCTATCACCCTTTTCCGACCATTAGATACTCAAAGTTGTGTATTGATTTTTTTTTATCATTATAGAGGACTCTGTAAGTTAGGTTCTCAAATTCTTAAAGGGTGCTAGCTCAGTGGAAGAGAATCTACCTTGAAAGTAGGAGGTTGGTGGTTTGATTCCTCCATGCCCTAATGATATTATAATATCGGTTAAAAAAACTAAATTAGTAACCAAAAGATAAGAGATAAGTGACAAAAAAAAATGGCCAAAATTCGTATATAAAATTACTAAAAACGACTAAATTAATGACCAAAAAATGAGAGATGTGAAACCGGGCATTAAAAAGGATGCAATACGTGGCACTAATGATGAATCCAAACATGGAATTGATATGGTAGCAAAATAAGACATGAAACTAGGCATTAAAAATGATGCAACATAGGGCGCTAATGATGAAGCCAAACATGGCATTGATATGGTAGCAAAATAAAGCGTTACTTTGGATGCAAAACATGACGCTAAATAGGAAGCAAAATATGGTGCAACAATAGAAGAAATATTTGGTGTGATTTTGGTAGAAAAACCCGATGCAAAAAATGAAGCAAAAATTGGTGCAAATTTTGAAGCGAAAATTGGCACATATTTGAAAGTAAAACATGGTGCAAAATGGAATGCTAAAGTGGTATCAAAAATGGATGCAATATTGGATGCTAACATGGTGCTATTAAGGATGCAAATGTGGTGCTAACAGGGATGTCATTTAAGAAGCAAAAGAAGACACTCGCTAGGAAGCAAAATAGGATGTTATTTAGGAAGCAAAGTTGGACGCTATTCTGGAAGCAAAAAAATAGATGCTATTTTGAACATCATAAAGGATGCTATATAGGAAGCAAAAAAATCCGTTTTTTGAGACGCTTTAATTTTTTTCCATGATGCGTCCCATTTAGCATCTAGTTTGATCACTCAATGTAAAAACAATTACACTAAAAAGGGACGCTAAATGGGATGCTAAATCTAGGATTTGTGTAGTGAAAGTGGAAGGGTTCCAACGTAATAGCTAAGATAAGTTTATAGCTATTCTATATGATCTAGGTGGAACTATCGAAATTGGAAAAGAAATCCAATTCTTTAGGTCTCATTTTGGGGGTCTCTTTCTGCCTTTCCATTTGTAGCTCAATCTTTGAGGGAAATAAGAAGTGTAATTTAGAAGCGATAATATTCTTTACAAAGAGACATCAATAAGAAGAAAAATAAGAAGTGGAATTCCTTATTGCAGGTTGATTAGCCAAGGGTACTATGATTCTTCTCTTGTTTATTAGTCTTTTCTATCTGATATTTTCTTCGAACATCTTTTCTGTCTGATATAGAAGTTGTTCTATTTCTTCATGATTTATACTCCATCATTTTCAATCACTAAGGAAATTTCTTCTTCATTTACTATTTTAATGATAGCATCCCCTTCTGCTTCTTTTATATAATTTCCTTTTGTTGGTGTTGCTTGCTTTTCTGAGTTCTCACTTAATATACAAGGTGTATTGTTGAGTGAAAATTATTCCCTATCAAGAGTTACAGTCTTGGTTTTAATTTTTTTTTGTCATTCAAATTTGTTTTTTCCATTCTGTCTCTTATCCTTAAATTGATTTTGTTTATATTTCTCTTCCTTTGTTGACTCTTTTGGGAATTTCATGGAACAAACATAACTCTATGATTACACAACGACATGTCTTTATGGACTTTTCATATTTTTCCAGGTCGTGTACTTATATTTTTTTTGGAATCCTCATGTATATTGCTTATAATTGATGGATATGCGTTCTTGGTTGCATCTTACTTTACAACAAAACTGCAAAAAAACAAGGTCAACCGACCATGCTAAACAGGGTAATCTAGTGGCTGAAATTGAAGCTATTGAAGACCTTGAGGTCAGTGTTTTGTTTTTTTCATTTAGTCTCTTTTTCTCTTTGATAATACATAACTGTATTTTTTTACCACTATTAACTGTAACCAAGATTGATCTTGAAAGAGATTGGAGGAGTAGGGTCGTTATTTCAAGATGTTCTTGCAAATTTGAAGAGTATAGTTTGGAAGGAGCGCCCCATTTTTAATTGGTCAAAGTCATCTTTATTGCCAATTATTGGTAGAAGTAATCTTTAGTGGTACAACTATTTGGAATAGATTAACATGTTGAAGGCTTCTTATATTTAAATAATGGATTCTAGGATGGACTTATGTTTCATATAAAACTTTGAGTAACCTTTATTTTTAAGAATATTAGTAGAAGCATTGTTATTATTTTGGGACACTGTTTTTGAGTTTATGAATTTTAATATTTTTAATTAAATAACGTAATAATGGATATGTATGTGTCCAACAACATGTTTCTTTCCTTTAACTTAGCTAGAATTCACACCATCCCTCATTTTCCAAACTTGGTTAATGGAATAATAGAATATTGATCATAGGAACACTAACTAGGTCTTCATGTGACTGGTATGAAACCTGTTATAATCCTTCATATACACAAACCATTCGAATGGAAAACATCATCTTAGGAATTTTATTCGTCACTCATGATGAGTCTTCATGTGATTGGTTATGGCCTTGCAAAGAACATTATAACAAGATAGGTGTAACAGAAAAAAAAACCTTAATATAAGGAAAAGTCCATTTAAATTCTTCAAGAATAAATATATGTCCATAAAGTAATAAAGAAGATAAAAATGCATCTTGAGGACCCACCTACAACAAGAATCTAGGATGCCCTAATACATGGTTCATCTTCATTACTCTAGGAGACTGACTTTTCCAAGTGGTTGTTGATTTCTCTCTCCTTTTGGGAAAAGGTCAAATATGAGGGGAATCCTTGTGGGGAGCAAGGAGCATCGTCCTTTGTTTTGTAGAGGTTTTTCTCCTCTTTAATATTTGAATGATAATATTTTATCTAAAAACACAACTTCATAGATAGGCTGGGATGGATTTGAAATAAAAATTCAATCATAGGCCTTGTGGAAGTCAATCTTGAATATATGGGCATCCTAGAAAAATTCCCTCATGAATCCCTAGCCCAATCCATGGTATCCCATGATGAGATCATTGTACCACAGATAAACCCTTGCATAACCTGTATGTTCCTTCTAAACAATATTATTAACCCAAAGAGGTATTTCCTTAGCCAGGTTCGTATACGCCACTCCTAGAAATGTAATATGTCTCCACCTCCCTATGGAGTCTCTCTAAGCATAATTGGGAATCAACTTAATCAGTGCTTGCTTAAATTCTCAAGAAGAATGATTTATATGCTAAGTAGAAAAATCATACCCTACGATATCCCACATCACCTTGTAGGAATCACAAGGAAACCCATTTATACTCGGGCACTTACCATTTTGCATTGAGCATAGGGTAGAAAATAGCTCTTCCTTCGAGAACTCATTGTCTAACTTGTTTTGGTCCCCAATAAATACCTTATGAGGAATCACCTTATAGAAGGAATTTATAATAATCATAATCGATTCTGTCAGAGAACAAGGTGAAAAATATTCTAGAAATGAAGTCGAAACATTCCTTTGATCTAAGTAGGGTTTTCTTCAAGAGAATCATCAGATATGTGTTAAATATGAGCCTTGAAGACCTAGGAATGTTGCCAAATTGTGAAATTCTTATTGTATTGGTAAATAGTCTGAGTATCTCATGGAAAATGGGGATTGGAATTGCTTCCTCCACTTGATTGTTCCAATCTCAGGGTTCAATGGATACAATGGCTACAATTCTCTACCTTCTTGAGAAGTTTTCAATCTGTGACCATCAATTATGACTAATTCGACATTCACTATGATGGATAACTTCGTGCAACTGTAAACCACCCTATATACTCCAACAGATGGATCTTCAGAATAAATATTACTTCTAAATTCACTAATTGATTACCCTCATTATTTATTGGTTGTGAATATTAGTATGTGCTCCTTTGTGTAGTTTAGTTTTTTGTTGTAGATAAATTGGTGTAGGGTTTTCTTTCATTCTCAAATTGCAGTTTTAGGAAAGTAGAGATACCAAGGTCAACAATAAATGGGAATAATAAACCAAAGAAACACAAATTTGAATTTTACCTTGGAGAAACCCTTACTGGAAACACTCTACCACTAAATTTACAAAAGTGTCTGAGTCTTCAATTATTCACTATCTATAGTATAAATTACAAAGGGGTTTACTACGAAGCAAACATTTATTAGAGTCTAGCTTCCAAATTGATGCAACAGTATATTCTCTTTTGCTTTGCTCTGTTATGACCACTTTCTCTCCTTCCCTTTCATCGATATATTGGAATACCCAAAATTACTTGAGAATGCAATCATGAGAACCCTAGAATACTTTCACATGGCCATTTTAAGTATTCTACCATGGTGATTCCTCTTCCAACTGTAACACCCCGGTTTTGACCCCGTTGCATTAGATGTATATGATGTATATATTGTAAGTGATCATGGCGTGGAGCTAAAGGCCAAGGCCCCACCATTGATCGGTTATGCTATGTTTTGGATTTAAATTTGTCACCGATTGTATATCGGGGCATGCGGCATACATCTTAAGTTTATCATCATGTAAATATGCATCCATAATAAAAATGAACCCGACCAGCTATGATCGCGAAAACTAAAATGAGAAATGGGGCATGATTTTCACAAGGATAAGGATGTGGGGGGATTTATCAAACCTTGGCCAATGGGGTAAAAATCCATGTGTCACCTTTCTTGTTTACCCAACCACCTCCATTGAAGAATGACTGCTGGTGGGTGAGGTAGTTATGGTCTTTTGGAGTGGGGTGGCAGGACTGTCAGTCCTCACCCACATGCACACTCCACCACTGTTAGCTTCACGATGGAAAAGAAACCACTACCATCTCCCCACGCGGACATTCCACTCTTCCCACGACATTGCTATGGCTCACACACTTCCAATTTGCATCCTCTCTGTTGTTGTTCACCCACGTGCCTAGGAAAGAGTTGTTCGTCCTCACGCAGGGACCGTCGTCTGCTCATTATCCTCACGCATAGGATTCTACCCATTTCACACACAGCTAGGAAGTCTGTATTTTTCTCTTCTTCTGTGTGGTATGTATATGTTTTCTTGGTGCTCTTGTTGCCCAGGGTGGGGGGTGTGTTTCCCACGTTGTTGTGAGTTGTGCCCACTGATACATTCAGGTTGCTGATTTTCCCCATGTTGTTGGTTGTGGTTGCTGTTTTAAGCTGTGACAACTGAACTAATTGCCTCAGTGCAATGGTTGGTATTCGGAATGTATTAGGAGCAGGGATGGGGGCTTGGTATGCTTGATAAACCTGGTGGCTGGAAACCACACAGACAGAGCTAGAGGGCTCGCCTTCTTCTCCGTCACCCCTGAAAAGCACTAGAAGGGAATGCAGGGCCTGAGGGACTGTGTAGCAGAGAAGGGACTGATTCCTTGTGTTGGGGGTTTTTGGGTGTCTTAGAGGTCAGGCTAGTTCTAGTGTAGTTGTTCTTTGCTCTGTAATGAGCTCACCAGCTTAGCATTAATCCTTTCTCAACTCCTGAGTGGCCTGATAAACCCAACTGTGTTGGCTTGGCTGTGATTACATATCCTTGGCTATGTGTAGGCCTGCTTGTTCCCTTATTCCTTGGAGATTCATGCCGAGGTTGGGGGTGGCAACGCTGTTGAGAGATTAAGGATCCCGCTGGCCTATGGTTGGGTGGAACGTTGCAGAGACATAGCTGGTTACGGTTCAAGCTCTTCATAAGATAAGTGATCTTGTGTATTTTGCTTTTGCAATCCTGATTACTGTTAATTATTATGATGAACATGTTGAATGAATTCTTGTAGAAATGTATGTTATTTCCGCTGTGTATGACAAATGAATGCATTTGTGCATGATAAATTCTCATGTGTGCATGTTTAAGTTCAATGCACATGTTTAAGCATTCTGTTTCAGCCATTTTGATGAAAATTCATGTTCATGGGGCTCTCAGCCTGAGTGGTTTAAGTCACGGTTCGCGTCCTCTTCGCCGGTTGAAGGCATGGGGACGTGACAGCATGGTATCAGAGCTCATGTTGCAACATGGGCCTGCATGAGCCTGCATGAGCCATGAAGGGTGCAGTGACAGAGGTAGTATTCCTCTCTGCCCAGCGGAAATCAGACCGTAAATTCAACAAAAAATGGCCTAAGTATTGAGCAGTCGGGACACCAGCGGGAAGGACTTCCGCCGTTGCGGAAGAGTTAGAAGTCTCCCATCTGCCGTTGTGGAAGTCCAAATCACTAAGTCTTCCGACGGGGAAGTACTTCCGACGTAGCGGAAGTGTAGGTGAAGCTTTCCCGACGGAGAAGTCCTCTGATCGTCGACGCCAAAGGTTAAGGGCTCGAATCGTTGACTGTTGGAGGAACATTAACACTAAAGAGCCGCCATTGCGGCTGCAGATGAAATTGCTTGCCGACAGAGAGGAATTTAAAAATTGTTTCAAGGGAACAGCCGCCAGTCGGAAGAGAAAGCGCTTCGGGAGCCGCCATTGCGGAAGTGAAAGAATTACGGCTTCCGACCAGAAAGGTTGCCGATACTGATCGGAAGGAGAAAGCATTTCATGAGCCACCGTTGCGGAATCCAAAATCTCTAAGGCTTTTGATGATAAAGACCTTCGACGCCGCAAGAAAAACTTAAAATTTTTCTAAGAAATCCACAGCCATCGGAAGGATTTCATCTTTGGTGTTCCGCCGTTGCGGAAGTCAAAGTCATTATCCGGCCGTTGTGGAATGAGCGTCGACACCAATTTGGTTGTGTCCCCGATCGGAAGAAGGTGGGGTTTCCTGCACCACCGTTGCGGAAGCCAAAACACTAAGGCTTCTGACCAGAAAGGCCGCCAAAGATGAAAGTTTAAAATTGTTCTACGTGCTGATCGGAAGAAGTTAGTATTTGGCGTTCCGTCGTTACGGAAGCCAAAGCGTTAAGTCTTCCAACGAGAAAGACTACCGACGTCGATCGAAAGAAATAATGGTTTGGCATTCCGCCATTGCGAAAGACAAAGACACTAGCCAGCCGATAAGGAAGACAGTCGACACCACAAGAAAAGTTTAAAAATTGTTTCAAGGGAACAGCCGCCAATCAGAAGAGAAAGTGTTCTGAGAGCCGTCGTTACGGAAGGGAAAGTGTTACGAGGGCCGCCATTGCAGAAGGGAAAGTGTTCCGAGAGCCACCGTTGCAAAAGAGGAAGTGTTCTGAGAGCCGTGATTGCAGAAGAGAAAGTGTTCCGAGAGCCGTCGTTGCGGAAGAGAAAGTGTTCCGAGAGCCGCCATTGCGGAAGAAATAGTGGAAAGAGGAGCCGATTCTGCGGAGGAATTAGAGGAATTGGGAGTCGATTCTGTGGGAGATATAGTTGAAATAAGATCTCATTCAGTGGTAAAATGGGATCCGATTCTACAAAGAGAAAATGGGGAGTTTTCAGTAGGATTTCCTAATGAATTTTGATGATTTTTCAGTGGTTTTTCCAGTGAATTTCAGGGCTGAAAATGAGAAATTAGCAGCAAAGATAGACATTCTTTGATGAAGAAAAGCTAGTGTTTGGAAAAACTTGTAATTTTTTATAATTCTCCAAGAGAAGTTAAGTAATGCTGGTTTATATTAATGTTATGTATCTAATAGCTATGTTACTAACACATTTGCAGAGTCATAGTCACTTTCCAGGGAAGTATTCCATGTGGTGCAGTTTGACAAGTAAGTGGTGGATCAGTTATGAGAACCCATGATGGGTATGATGCTCAGGATTCTCATGAGCAAGCAGAAGATGCCATGGGAGAAAATGTCCATAAAAGAAATGATGACATTGAGTCTAATGGAAGAAGATTCCAAGAAACACCGTCAGATGTTGCAGCCACTATGAGAATCCTGATCAAGGCCCAGGAAGAGCAGCATCAGTTGAATGCTGCTATGTTGCAGAGTTTGACAGACTTACATAGAAGGATAGACTCTGGACGAGGTATAGCAAGACCAGAAGGCAGTAAGAGTAGTACTAGGAGAAGGAGAAGAACTTCTAGTGCAACATCTTATTCTAAAGAATCCAGTGGGGATTCCAGTTCTTCTTCTCATAAAATAAAAAGAAAGAGACACCATAGGGATCGCACTCGAGATGAATTTAAGAAAGCTAAACCTCCTACATTTTATGGTGAGGTAAAGACTGGACAAGAAGCTGAAGCTTGGATTCTTGGGATAAAGAAGTACTTTCAAGTGCATGATTATTTAGGAAACATGAAGGCAAGAGTTTCCATATTCAACCTGAATAGAAGAGCATCCATTTGGTGGGAACATTTCAAGCAAGTTAAGAGGATCAGTGAATGAAGACTTAAGTGGAAATAGTTCAAGAAGTATTCCAAGCAGAAATACCTCTCTGACAGGTATTATGATGACAAGATTAAGGAGTTCCATGAGCTAAGATTGGGACAGCAAACCATGGAAGAGTATGCTAATAAGTTTTTGGAGCTGTTGAGGTATGTCCGATACATCAGAGATGAAAAGGTAAAGGTCCAGCATTTTCTGAGTGGATTACCTCAGTCTTACAAAGATCAAATTGAGTTTTATGAACCTAGAACTCTTGAAGAAGCAATAAGGAAGGATAAGTATTGCTATGAGCAAAGCAAAGGTAAACCTGATTTCCATAAGGCATGGAGAGACAAGAAGAATGAGAATTTTGACCAAAGGAAGAAAGGTTTCAAACCTTATAACTTCAAGAATCAGCAAAAGAAGCCATCCTAAGCTGCGAGTAAACCAGTTGGAGTGAGAGGAGAAAATCCTAAGGATCCACAACAGAATAGAGGGCCACTCCAATGTTGGAAATGTGGAGGACCCCACATGCGCAGGAATTGTCCACTCGAGAATCAGAGTGCGAGGCCAGCTTATAACGTTCAGGAAGCAAAAATAGTGGGTCAAGTAGCAAGGGAAGTCCCTAGGATTTATACAGCACTGGAGGACTGCCAAGCAGATCACCAGTCAACTGTGGTTGAAGTTGCAGGTAAGATTGTTGAGCAATCTGTTTCTATTTTGATTGACCCTGGTTCTACTCACAGTTACATTACTCCTAGAGTAGTGGATATTTGTGCTTTTAAGAAAGTAAAGCATAGGAAGTCTTGGTTAGTTCAGCTATCCACTAGAACTAAGAGAAAGTTCAGTGAAGTGGTAGAGAAATGTCTATTGGTCATGAATGGATTGGTCACTTGTGTAGATCTAAATGTTCTACCGCTTGGTTCCTATGATGTTCTCATTGGAATGGATTGGTTAGAAGTTCATAGGGTGAAGCTTGATTGTTACAATAAGACTTTCGAATGCATGAATGAAGAAGGGAACCTAGTAGTTCTGAAAGGTATTCCAAAGGTGATTTCAGTACGATAGGTTTCAGCAATGCAGTTAAAGAAGTTCTGCAGGAACGGTTGCCAATTGTATGCAACTCAGATTTTGGAGGAAATGAGAGATGAAACTCCTAGGTTGGAGGACTATCAGGTGCTACAGGAATTCAGGGATGTGTTTCCTGATGAGATTCCAGGGCTTCCTCCAAAGAGGGACATTGATTTCACTATTGAACTTTTGCCAGGAGAAGCACCAGTGTCCAAGGCACCCTATAGGATGAGTATACCGAAGATGTTAGAGTTGAAGATGCAACTGCAAGAGTTGTTGGACAAGAAGTATATCCGACTGAGTGTGTCCCCTTGGGTAGCACCAGTTCTGTTTGTAAAGAAGAAAGATGGTCACTCAGGTTATGTATTGACTACAGACAATTGAATAAGGTTACTGTGAAGAATAAATATCCTTTTCCTAGGATTGATGACCTCTTTGATCAAATGAGAGGAGCAAAGGTATTTTATAAGATTGACTTTAGGTCTGGTTACCATCAAGTGAGGATCAACGATGAAGATATTCATAAGACAGCCTTCAGGACAAGGTATGGGAATTATGAGTTTGTAGTGGTACCATTTGGTCTCACAAATGCACCAGCTACATTTATGTGCCTTATGAATAGTGTCTTCAGCAGGTATTTGGACAAGTTTGTTCTTGTCTTCCTTGATGACATTCTTGTTTATTCCAAGAATGAGAAGGAGCATGAAGAGCATTTGAGATTGACATTGAATTTGCTCAAGGAGCACCGGTTGTATGCAAAACTGAGCAAGTGTGACTTCTATAGAGGTAGAATTCAGTACTTGGGTCACATTATCTTAGAGGAGGGTATATCTATGGACCCTGAAAAGATTGAAGCCATTATGAATTGGCCTACTCCAAGAAATGTGACAGATGTAAGATCTTTTATGGGACTTACAGGATACTACAGGAGATTCATTGAGGGATTCTCCAAAGTTGCACATGCCATCACTTCTTTGCAAAAGAAGGGTATGAAGTTCGAATGGACATCGAGGTGTGAAGAAAGCTTCCAGCAGTTGAAGAATCTTCTCACCAGTGCACCAGTATTAAAGGTTGCAGATCCAGAGAAAGATTTTGTGGTGTGTACCGATGCATGCGGACAAGGGCTTGGAGGAGTCCTTATGCAGGAAAACCATGTGATATGTTATGAGTCGAGAAAGCTGAAGGAACATGAGATGAACTATGCCACTCACGATCTAGAGCTTGCAGCCATAGTACATGCTCTCAAGATGTGGAGGAATTACTTGATGGGTAGGAGATTTGAGCTCAAAACAGACCATTGTGGTCTGAAGTATTTGTTTGATCAGCCTACTTTAAATGCTAGGCAAGTAACATGGCTGGAATTTTTATGTGAGTTTGATTTTGAAATCAAGCACATAAAGGGAAAGTAAAATAAGGTAGCCGATGCACTCAGCAGGAAAGTGCAGGA
Source organism: Pseudotsuga menziesii (assembly GCA_001517045.1). Classification (NCBI taxonomy): domain Eukaryota; kingdom Viridiplantae; phylum Streptophyta; class Pinopsida; order Pinales; family Pinaceae; genus Pseudotsuga; species Pseudotsuga menziesii. The sequence goes on from LPNX010066536.1 coordinate 61,470, forward strand.
AATGCATGTGGCATCTCTTAGTATTTTCCAATCAGATCTGAGGTAGCAGATTGCTAATCATGTTGCCGGAGATGAATTGTATGAACAGGTAAAATACAAATTGCAACAGCAAAGTCTTGAGAAGAGGTATGAGGGATATAAATTGGAAGAAGATGGGCTTCTCACTTATCAGGGTAGAATTTATATTCCGGATGTAGCAGATATGAGGAGAGTTGTCATGGATGAAATCCATCAAGCTCCATATTCTGGTCACCCAGGATATCAAAAGACAATTGCTACAGCTAGGAAGCAGTACTTTTGGCCAGGAATGAAAAGGGATATGGCTGAGTACATTTCAAGATGTATGAAATGTCAGCAGGTAAAAGTTGAACATCAACATCCAGCAGGTTTGTTGTATCCTTTTCCAGTTCCAGAATGGAAATGGGAAGTTATCTCCATGGATTTTATTACAGGGTTGCCGATGACTTGGAGACAACATGATTCCATCATGGTTGTGGTAGACAAGTTGACTAAGGAAGCACATTTAATACCAGTTAAGTCTATGCATCAGACTGATGAAATTGCAAAGATATTCATGAAGGAGATATTCAAATTGCATGGATTGCCTAAGGCAATAGTCTCTGACAGGGATGTCAAGTTCACTTCCAACTTTTGGAAGGGGTTGTTTACAGATTTGGGGACAAAGCTAAACTTCAGCACTGCATACCATCCTCAGACAGATTGTCAGACAAAGAGAGTTAATCAGGTGCTTGAAGACATGCTTCACATGTATGTGATGGACAAACCAACCAAGTGGGAAGATTACTTACACTTGGTAGAGTTTGCTTATAACAATGGGCAGCAAGAATCCTTGGGGATGAGTCTGTATGAAGCTTTGTATGGAAGAAGGTGTAGAACACCAGTGACTTGGGATAATCCAGTGAACAAGATTGTGCTTGGGACAGAATTGCTCAAGGAGATGGAACAAGAGGTCGTAAGGATCAGGAAGAAGCTAAAAGTAGCACAAGACAGATAGAAAAGCTATGCAGATAAGCATAGGGTAAACAGGGAGTTCAGTGTTGGGGATCATGTTTACCTCAGAGTGAGGGAAAGGAAGAGTTCCTTGAATCTTGGAAGTTGCGCCAAGCTGTCACCAAGATATTGTGGGCCATTTGAAGTGCTTGAAAGAATAGGGCCAGTTGCATATAGACTTGCATTGCCTGCTAGCACTAGAGCTCATAATGTTTTTCATGTTTCTTTGCTTAAAAGATATGTACATGATCCTAACCATGTGATAAATTGGGATGTGATTCAGGTGGAACCCGAGCGAGAGTTCCGACTCGAGCCAATGCGCATCCTTGACAGGAAGGTCACAATGCTCTGGAACCGAGCCATAGGGAAGGTAAAGGTGCAATGGGAGCACTTCGGACCTGAAGAGGCTACATGGGAGATGGAGGATGCCATACGATTGGCACATCCATTTTTGTTCAATTTTGCGGAACACTAAGGCGATACCAGTGTAGCATTTTCTTCAAATTTTGTAAAGCACTGAGGACAGTGCTTTTGAAGGGGGAGGGGAATGTAACACCCCGGTTTTGACCCCGTTGCATTAGATGTATATGATGTATATATTATAAGTGATCATGCTATGGAGCTAAAGGCCAAGGCCCCACCATTGATCGGTTATGTTATGTTTTGGATTTAAATTTGTCACCGATTGTATATCGGGGCATGCGGCATACGTCTTAAGTTTATCATCATGTAAATATGCATCCATAATAAAAATGAACTCGACCAGCTACGATCGCGGCAACTAAAATGAGAAATGGGGCATGATTTTCACAAGGATAAGGATGTGGGGGAATTTATCAAACCTTGGCCAATGGGGTAAAAATCCATGTGTCACCTTTCTTGTTTACCCAACCACCTCCATTGAAGAATGATTGCTGGTGGTTGAGGCAGTTATGGTCTTTGGGAGTGGGGTGGCAGGACTGTCAGTCCTCACCCACATGCACACTCCACCACTGTTAGCTTCACGATGGAAAAGAAACCACTACCATCTCCCTGTGCGAGCATTCCACTCTTTCCATGACATTGCTGTGGCGCACGCACTTCCAATTCATGTCCTCCCTGTTGTTGTTCACCCACGCGCCCAGGAAAGAGTTGTTTGTCCTCACGCAGGGACTGTCGTCTACTCATTATCCTCACACACAGGAGTCTGCCCATTTCACGCACAGCTGGGAAGTCTGTATTTTTCTCTTCTTCTGCATGGTCTGTATATATTTTCTTGGTGCTCTTGTTGCCCAGGGGGGGCTGTGTTTCCCACGTTGTTGTGATTTGTGCCCACTGATACATTTGGGTTGCTGATTTTCCCCACGTTATTGGTTGTGGTTGTTGTTTTAAGCTGTGACAGTTGAACTGATTGCCTGAGTGCAATGGTTGGTCTTCGGACTACATTGGGAGCAGGCATGGGGGCTTGGTATGCTTGATAAACCCGGTGGCTGGAAACCACACAGACAGAGCTAGAGGGCTGGCCTTCTTCTCTGTCACCCCTGAAAAGCACTGGAAAGGAATGTAGGGCCTAAGGGACTGTGTAGTAGAGAAGGGACTGATTCCTTGTGTTGGGGGTGTTTGGGTGTCTTAGAGGTCAGGCTAGTTCTGGTGTAGGTGTTCTTGGCTGTGTAATGAGCTAACCAGCTTAGCATTAAGCCTTTCTCAACTCCTGAGTGGCCTGATAAACCCAACTATGTTGGCTTGGCTGTGATTGCATATTCTTGGCTATGTGTAAGCCTACTTGTTCCTTTATTCCTTGGAGAATCATGCCCAGCTCGGGGGTGGCAGCGCTGCTGAGAGATTAAGGAGCCCGTTGGCCTATGGTTGGGTGGAACGTTGCAGCAACTTAGCTCGTTGCAGTTCAAGATCTTCGTAAGATAAGTGATCTTGTGTATTTTGCTTCTGCAATCCTGATTACTGTTAATTATTATGATGAACATGTTGAATGAATTCTTGTAGAAATGTATGTTGTTTCCACTGTGTATGACAAATGAATGCATCTGTGCATGATAAATTCTCATGTGTGCATGTTTAAGTCCAATGCACATGTTTAAGCATTCTGTTTCAGCCATTTTGTGCAAATCCATGTTCATGGGGCTCTCAGCCCGAGTGGTTTAAGTCACGGGTCGTGTCCTCTTCGCCGGTCAAAGGCATGGGGACGTGACACCAACAAAATGGAATTAGTTTTGATACTAGTTCATTGACCTGACTAATGGTTGGTAACATCCAACTGAGATAGTGTTGATGTGGCATTGGTTTGGCTCCTTCAGGGCTTTCAATAAATTTCAACTGTTGGTTCACATGTGAAGCTTTTGTGATAGTTCGATGGTTCTTCTTCGCAATGACCTATCTTCATACATAGTGTTTTTTTATTTAATTTTTTCCTAGCCTGTTTTTTGGATTTTATTATTTTACTTCAATGATCCAGTTCTAATCATACTTTCTGTCACATGTCCCAATTTTCAAAACATCTCATGTTTTAAGAAACATTATGTTATATTTTATTATAAAGTTTTTAATTAATGACCAAGTGGGGTCAAGGATAATTGAATGTAATTGTTGAATATTTTATTAATACATAAATGAAATATGAGACAACATCTTAGGGTAGCTGTTAAATGAGTGTTTTACTAGTCACTTGGTGGAGAAGGCTGGGTTGAGAGGAGATTGACACTTGGTAGCATCCTCAAACTACTTCTAGCTATTGAAGGAGGAAAATTCCCTATTTTTTAGTCATGTTCCCCAAGAAAGTAGAACAAGAGTAGGTAGCTCATTAAGTGAAAATTGAACCAAAAGACCTAGGCATGATAATAAAAATTCCCATTGAAGAGAGCTGAGGATGCTCATTCTGGACTTGTGAACATTCTATGTGTTGGAGCAGGGCCCCGCAGCTACAGGAAAAGCTGCTATATCGGGACAAGGAAGTCAAAGGGAAAGAGTACCTGAAGCGGCCGAGAAGAGAGAGCTCAACCACTGCATTGAAGGCAGCGGTGATGACAGGAGGGATCAAATACCCTCATAAATGGAGAAGGAGCGACAGGACAAGGTATTAAATACAACGGATAGAAGGGGAGCAACCTAGGAAGCGGTGCCCCATACCCACAATCAGCACCGAAATTCATGGAAGAGTGCAAAAAGCTGCGGGTGTGACCAGAAAGAGACAGTTCAAAGTACAAATAGGCTGACTATCATAGTTAGGGATTTTGGGTTACTGTTGGGAAAGGCCCACAGTGTTGTATCATGGTGAGACATTTGGGCCACCTATTTAAGCATTTTGTATTATGAAAGGTTGGTTAGGTAGGTCAAGGTTGGGTTTTAGGTTGTTACTAGTGTCATCAGTATTGTAAAACCTTGAGGAGAAGTCGAGCTCTGGTTCTGTTCATCAGTCTATAGTTATCTTACTAAAACCAGTGGCTGACTTCCTGACCATGAATGTAACAATCCGCAGGGATTGAGAGAGAGAAAGAGGGGATATTGTAAGAAGAAGCATTAGAGAAAGAAAAGAGATCTAAGAGAAAAGGGCTCCTGGATGTGTGCACGGAGTTTCCCAAAAGATCTCAAGCTACATAATAGGTTGCAGCAGAACTGTGTTACTCTCTCAAGATATAATAAAACACAGTTCCTGTGGACGTAGCTTCCTCACCTGGAAGTGAACCACGTAAAATCCGTGTGTTGTGCGACTATTTCATGTGATTGTGCTCTATGTATTTGCTATTTTTATCTGTTACATGAATGTGTCTTATCAGTTAATGAATGCATGTATGCTATCCTTCAGTTTATAGTAACTTAGAAGGTTAAATGCAAGTTGAATGTGTTGAGTATTCTGTATAAGATTTTATCAGTACTTGATTCATGATAGCTAACAGTTATAGCATTAAGTAACTTTGTATGTTTAGTTCAGCGAGTTGAACATAAGTAATGTTAAGAGTGTTAAGATGTAGGAAGTGTAAGTGAAGTTGTTTAAACACCTTGACGAAGGTTAACTGAGCTATTATACCTGAGGAGAAAGCCTCTGAGCCTTGTGTGTGCATGAGCATATAGAGACTGACTGTAAGAAATATCATAGTGTAGAAAGGCGATATCACACTGTCAAAGGAGATGCAGTGTGAGATATCACAGGTTACGGGTAGAGCAGAGGGGAAAGTTGCGCATCGTCCTAGAGGCCACGATGTGATAAGAGTCAATCCCGTCACAGAGTCAGCTAGGAAGAGAGAAACAACAGCTTGTAGAGAGACCCCACTGGTTGATAAGAGTCATGCGAACCTAGGATGCTACAAAACCTAGTTGAGGAAACCTGATTCTTCATCCAACCCATTTAGGATCACTTAGGGTGAGACTTCAGGCCGTTCTGTGATTTGTCACTGAAAGGGTCAGTGATCTAGGGGTTTTGTTGGTACATTACAGTAAACCCAGGTCTACCCAAGAGACCAACACTATGTGAATGAAGTGCACAAGAAAAATTGATGGAGGGGACTAGCTGAAGTATGTTTTGAGTGAATAGTGATGAAGACCTAAACAAGTGCAACTATTCTAAGCTAACTTCATACTATTGTATGTAGAACATAATTACTACAGAACACTCAGTAGAGTTGCAGAGGATTATTAGACTACATCTCTCACCCAATACTTCTACCAGGTGAACCAGGAGACAAGCTTGGGGGTCCTAAGATTTGCAGTTCAGCTTTTCTCCAGGAGTTGGTTGGGAGGAACAAGTTCCTTAAGTTGTTGTCACCTCATCTATATTTCCAAGTTTTAGTTGATATATATAGCTTTCTAAAATGTTTATTGTTATCTGGAAAGTTTAAGTTTAAGCAATGATATGTTATGATACTATTCTAGCGCTGCTAGGGTTAGTTAAAAGAAATAATTTTACTGTGAAAGGATAGTTAAATGATAGAATAGATAATTTAGGGTAATTGATTAGAATAATTACTAGTTTTACTGATAGATAAACAAATACCTAACAGTATTTTTCCACAGCTTTTATAAAGGTGGTACTCTAGTACGGTAGGTTAGATTAATTTCAGATAAAGAATCGAATGAAGTTTGCATGAATGTGAATTATTATCTTCTAGAAGTTCATATGTGTGATTCGTATGTATGTTTTCCTTTTTATTTAGATGTCTTTATTTAGTGAGAGTACTTGAAAAATATAAACAGAGCTGTTTAGGAAAGATCCCAGAAGTATAGGTTTACTTAGTCTGTGTAATTGTTTACATAGTAGATAGACTATTTATTATAAGTCTATTATTATAATAATTAATTGTTATTATAAAAACACAAATTGAATAACCAATATTAACTAAAATAAACATTAAACAAAGCTAGAAATATATTGTAATAAATTCATCTAAGTAAAATTCAAACTAGGATAACATTATAATTCAATACGAACTAAGTATTTTAAACTAAGGGAATTAGGGTTTATAAATAAACCTATTTAAAGAAACTGTAAAAATATAAACAACATTACCACCTCTTTTACTAACAGAGGTGTTATTCATTTCAACTATAAAAAAAATTAAAGCTTACTTACTTCAATTATATAATCATAAGTATTGAATAGGTAAATAAATAAATTTAATATATTCTCCACAATAATAATATTAAGATTGTGTGATTAACAGAAAGTGGGAGAAAGCAATTAAAAAGATATTTTTCAACATATAATAAACCAGAAAACACAATAAAAACTTAGGTTGGATAAAGAACCTTTCTTTTTTTATTTACCTACTGAAGTAAATAATATCTGACACTAAAAATCAAACTATCTTCTAGAAGCTGATTATCTGGAACTTTTCTTTTCTTAAACATAATCAGAATAAAAATCAATTTACATTAACGATACTTTTGTGTAAGATAAATATTAAAAGAATTTGAAAATTAAACCAACACATATTAACAATACAACTTGCCATCTTCTTAAAAAAAACCACAGTATATATTTTATTTCGAATATATAAATTACAAAATAGTAAGCTTCATGCTTATCCAATTTTCAAATAGCAGTTAAACCCTAAACATAATCATATCCGTTATGGCCTTAAGGCCTTTTATAAACAGAATCACAGCTTAAAATCCTGTATTAAAGAACATAACTATAAACAAAACTACGACTGAGAAGACCATGATTTCTCAAGTCTCAGCTATGAAATCCCTAAGCCTCCAACACGAAACAGCCACTACGGCTTCAAATAAACTTAGCCAAATATCAAGGTATCAGCCACATGGCCTTCCAAAACCTTTTAAAAACACAGTGTACCCACGACCGAGCCAAAATACAAAAACCCAATGAACTCCATCAACTAAAAACCAACACCATACACCTCTGCAAGAGGAACCTCGGGGAGACCGAGGCTTACCAGGGTTATGTGCAGCATGGTATTTAGCGACTGTCAGCACCTTTCTGCAAAAATTAAGCACCTGCACATTGAATTCAACAAGTATAAAAAAAAACTCAGAAAAATAATTAGTGGTGCAAAATTAAAATCTTTAACTCTGTTTAAAAAAAAACGTAGTATCTTACTTGCATTATAGATTTATCGACCCTATAGAAGTATGAGGACAAACCCTAGCCTGAAACAAAGTTACAATGGGCTTCAATGTATTGCTACCAGAAGAAGGCATACAAGCAGCGTTCAAGCCGAATTCAAAAACCATGGTGAAATAGAGGAAAATCCCTATTTAAAAATTGAGTAATGTAAACAGTTATCTTTTTACAATATCCAAGCTCACACTATCAAGTTCACCAACATATGGAGGATGACACTCGTATATTCAAGATAATGACAGAAGGGGCATTTACAGAGTTGGGAAATGGCGATGGAAAGTTCTCACTCATGTTAAGAACAGTGGCCACCTGAACCTCTTAACACAGTAGAATGACGCAACAACAAAGGGGCTCATATTCAATGGAGTGACAATCAGGCCATGCATCGATGATCCTGTAGCTCTTCACTCCATAGCAGAGCCTTAACATAGTGAGGCGAAAAATGATTAAATTTTAGGGTTTTAGTGTAGCTTATAATGCTACCAAAGTCAACAAAACCCTAACCAATAAAAAAAACGACCACGTGACTTCTGGAATTTTTGAGCAGTGTGGGTTTTATGTTACACTTGAGATCACCTTCGATCAACCTACACACATGAGCAATTTTACAAAGAAAAAATGGTTATAAACCTTTGTCTATCTCACATTATCGTGACTTGATAATAGTATGTAGTTATAACCCTAAAGAAGCATATAGAATGATATTAAAACATAAACCAAGGGTTTGTTTTAGGTTTTTACAATCTTAGTATTGGGTAAACCATTACAAGGAATTATTCAACATTAATTATATAAGAAACAATAATATAATAGAAACTATGTCATAGTATAAGACCTTGTAAAAATGATTATTTGTTTTTAATGTTATATGCTTGAAAACTTAGGTTTAGGTTGAGCATGATTTTTTTTGTTAATATAGGTATTAAATTACGTATCATTTAAGAGACCAGTAATTTGTTTATTAATAATATTCTAAGAGATGAGGATTATACAGAGGTTAAAAAGGATAGGTGTTTATAAGGAATAAATATTCCTCTTTGTATAAAAGAAGTGAAAATTATAGTTTAAAGATGTATATTTTGTATTAGTGCATCTCCATTGGGTAAATACTAGAATGCTTAGTAAACTATCTTGTGTACTAGGTAATAGTTCTATGTATGTTTAACCGTCAAGGTACTTTATGATTATACTTATATCATCGGCTTCCTAGGATAACTTAACTCAATGTTGTGAAAACAAATACTATGGAGTTAAAATCAGAATTAAGTAAGTAAACAAAATAATATGCTATACAACTTCATTATAGTTATATACAAGAACTAAACTGAAAATAAAATGATGAAAGTTAAACGAACAAGTTTTAGTTATAGTGAATTAGAAGAGTAACTAAGTTAAGTTCAGATCATAAATAATAAGATCAATAGTAACTCTTTTACTACTCAAAGTTGTGAAACAAATAAATTAACTAGCATTTTATTCTATGCTAGTCGAGATTATAATCTCGATCTGGAAAACTGGTAACAAACTTCTCACCTATAAAAGAAGCAATCTTCATTGCATTAACTATAAGCTAAGTAAGCCTCAATCTCAACTTAAGTTCTTTCCTACTTGTCATAAGATAGTAAAACAAACTTAGTACTAGAATTTAAACATATGTTTCAATTTCTATTATTCCAAATCATAACCTGCTAAATAAAATCCTTAACATGGAATTATAAAAACAAACTAATAAGTTTACAGAACTAGAGATTAACTAATATTCAGTTCTAGTTTAATACTGCTTAAAAGTAATAGTTAGCATTTAATTGTTCCTAAAAAGAATTAATAAAATAATAGTTAAAGTAATAAAATAATATTTATTAATTTTGGATAAAGAAAAGAAAAAAACTACTCTTTTGTTTGTATTTTTGACATATCTCCCCATGTTTTGCCTCAAATTTCGATCGGGAGAGCTCGTTGGATGCGGGATTAAATTCTACATCCAACGAGTACCCACTCGGCATACTTTTGACGCACGTCGCTACCCCGAAAACAAGAAATACCTGAAAAAATGTGATAATGAGTTCAGGTATTTCTTGTTTTCAGGGTAGAGGAGTCTGTAAAAAGTATGCCGATTGGGTACTTGTTGGATGCGGAATTTAATCTCGCATCCAACGAGCTCTCCCAATCAAAATTTGATTAAAAACACGGGGAGATATGTGAAAAATACAAACAAAAACAGTAATTTTTTTATGATAACTATCCCTAAATTTATATTAAAAAAGTGTTTAAGACCTATACGGTCCTTCAAATTTAAATCAATTTCATTGGCTAACACATGATGACATGGAATTTGAATCAAAGTTAAAAGGCTCATTTTGAGTTGAAATTTCCTCTAATGGGAGTGACGACTATGAACATTATGTTACATGAAAATTTTTAAATATTTTTACGAATTTTTGGAGTATTACACTTTCTCATTTTGAGGCTTTTTGTTCCCTAAATATTTAGTTTTGAAGAAGGGTGAGGAAATGATATTTTTTTAAAACATTTGACCTAGCCATTTTTAGGAGTTTTTTCTTTTACTTCAATGATCCAATTCTGGTCATTCTCATTTGGGAGGATTTGTGTGCCCTCAAATATTTAGTTTTAAAGAAGATAAGGAAATGATTCCTAGGATTTTACCCTCTCATACCATTTTACCTTCTTATATAGCGCCCCCCCCACCCCCACCATACATTCCAATTTGCTAAAGTTCTCGTTGTACTCTGTGAGCAATCTGGTTTTTCTTTGTTGGCACTAAATATTCCTTGACATCCTTTAAAGTATTTGGTTTAATATCCTCTACTGAAGGAAGAAATTTTTCCTTAACATCAAACACTAAAGGTTCAATTAGTTACAGTTTTTCCACATTAACAGTCAACAAATACATTATCATATATTCATGTTGATTCAATCTGAAAGCTTTGCCATTGACCGTTTCAATAATTTAAATGGAATGTACTTCATTGGTTTAATATTGTTTCCTACCCTTGAAAAGGATTCTTTACTGAGCATTGTTATCAGAACCAAACCGGTTTTGTGAAAATTGACTGGTTCAACTGGTTTAGAAGACCCACAGTCCAAATCAAGAGCCCAGACTGGAAACGGCTAGTTTTTGGCAGTTCTTTTTTTTAGGGTCTCGAATGGTTCTATCACCAATTCAGTTCTTATAACATTGTTACTGAGATACAACCAGACTTGGTATCCAACATGGAACTTGTGATATTTCATCTGTTGAACATGTTGAACCAGTTGAAGCTTACTATTTTCTTGGTTTTTTTTAATTGGTCTTGTACCTGGAGGTGGATTTGTTTGATATTATCAATTAATTTTATTGCTTTAGTCACCTCCTCATGTTGTTTCTGCTCCCTTTTTTCTTGTTTTCCATAAAGAATGTCAAAGGATGGCGAGGTCAAAAAATCAAAACAAGTTTCAAAGGATATTTTTAAGTGGATACATGCAATGCTCATTTATAAGAGTGTTGGATGTATACAACTTGTTCATATGAAGAACACATGATGATTGGATATACCCGACAAAAACCGAACAAAAGTTATATTGATAACTTCGGTTTGACCATATATCCATGGATGGAGAATTGTGAGTGCTTCAACTTGGTTTCATCTTTTTCCGTGATGTTTCCTAGAATATGCGAACCTTGAGCCTCTATATGACAAAATATGGAAAACAAAAATAAACCCACATATTTGAGAAAAGCTACTTAGTTTCTCATGGCCCTTCATAGTTTTCTTAGAAGGCATGATAATGCAGAATTTTCCAAACTCGTCCACAACTATGAATAAGTAATCATGGCCATGCTTTAACAATGGAAATGTTCTAACAAAATCGATGGATATAGTCTCCCATTGTTTGTTGGTTATGAATAGTGGAATATACGATCCAAGCTTCATGTTGCTAGGCTTTCCTGTTACTATTGTACTACAAAGAATACATGCTCTAATAATGTTGGTAACTTGCTCTTGCTTTCTGGGCCAATAAATATACCTTGGTAGGGGTTTGTTTTAATGTGGCCCCTTCGTTGAATCATGGTATTTTATATTACTTGGTATATAGGTTATGTTTATTAATTTTTTGTTACCCTATATTAACGAGTATCTAGACTATAAAATAAAATTTTAATTTAACATGAGAGACAAATCTAGTTCTGGTCTGCTGCTCCAACGTGACTGAGCTCTCTCCCTCTACGTGATCTTTGTTGTTGCTCCATGTGTTCTATTGCTGCACCACCCACATGGTTTACTTTTCTCATGTGACTGGGATTTCCTTGTTACACCTTCCACGTGGTCACTTTTCACCATCATGACCATGAGTCTGTTTCTTGGTGGACCGTGGGTCCTTCACTAGCATGATCGTGATCTATTTCTTGGCACTTTCTTGGTGGAATGTGGGTTAGATTTGTTTTATAGAATTTTGGGTATTGTTAAATGCTAATATGTAATATTAGTAATTTTAATAAATTGTAAATTGTAATTAAGCACGTACTACTATTTTATTTTTGAATTTTAAAATTTGAAGTTAAAAATTTAGAGTCTTATTTCAAACTTGAAATTCCGCTTTATGCAATGCACATCTATCTTATTTTATACATTTATTTATATGTGGTATTATGCTATAGTTGTAATCGTGTACTTGCATCCCCATTTTTTGGGTTCATGATGATGATGATGGTTAACGTCCCGTGAGACCAAATTTGGTCTATCGGACCTAAAAAAAGAGAATTAATTAGTTTGCTTTAAAGTTATATTTCTATGCTCAAAGAGCCTGGAAAGAAGCGTCCCGAGCTTACTATAATTTTGACATGCTAAAAGGCTAGGAAAGTCGGTATTACAACAAAGATTATGAAACTCGGATCTAATGTGGGTGTATGCAGGGCACTCTAAGAGGAAGTGATTTTCATCTTCAATGTTCTTACTCTCACAAAGGTGGCAGATCCTCTCTACCCATGGTGTTTTAGGGACTGTCCAACGACCAGTTTCACTATGGAGCTCATGCGAGTTCGTTCTTATCTTAGCTATGTTAATTTTTTTCTTAGTATTGATCAAAACAAAGAGATACTTTTGATCTTCTAGAGTAGGGTTGATGACCTCTTTATAATATCTTAATTTTCTTTTAGCCTCGAGATCTCTGTAGCCATGGATCCATGCAACCTTGGAGTTGATTTTTAAACTTTGCAAACCTCTAAAATAATGCCTATTTAGTTATTATGAAAGGAATGTGATCTCTATGATGTTGACCATTGTGGGTGAATTAATATGCATCTACAATATACATCGAAAGAACCAAGGTGCATTGTAGAATGCATGTGGGACATTCTACATGCATGTGGGGCATTGTAGAGTGCATGTGGGGCATCATGTCAATATACTAGGTAGAAATATAAAGGGGTATAAAAATGTAAATAAAAAAATAGATACATGCAATATACAATGAAAATAGGGGTTTATTTAAATTTAGAAGGCATATTGGGAGGTATTTTCCAATATTTATTGAAATTATGGGTATTGTTTCATATGAACTAACGAGCTATGGCATGGTTTCACTAAGTGAAGAAAGTTGTGTTTGCAGCGCAAATCCTCTTGTTTAAATGCATTCAACTACTGAATTGGAATTGTTTTTATTTGACTTTCTCTTTGCCAAATTGTAATAGCCAAGAGATTGAACAGATGATAGGCGGGTCAATAAAGCCTTGAAACTTAGGATTTCGTGAGTCGTTTTCAGTCATGGTTTATGCTTATAATTCAAAACAATTGGTAATGCTATGCATTATATCAGTCAATATACATGTATATCGTAGGTAATTGGAAAGGATGATTATTATCTTGCTCTTATGAACCCTAAGGTAATGTTTCAAATAATCCTATATAACCTCTTCTCAAACAAACGTACAGTCAATACACATAAGTCCGAACCCCCTTCTGAAACAAACTTACAGTCAGTACACATAAGTCCAAGAAGGCGGCTAGGGAATTTACTCTCGCTACTTCCCTGCTTATAAGTATTCGCTTTGCTTCACATATTTCCCAATTCAAGTCTTCTAACATTGAGATTTTTAGCTTCCTGACTGATTTTTTCTTTTCCTCTTCTCCTGCCAATCCATCAGATCTATCAGATATCATATTGATTGTGTTCATAGTGTACTCCCGTCACATGTCATATCATTCACATTTTAACATGAAGAAGTACAGTATAATGTCTCTCATGATTATGATTTCGTTCCTTCTGATTGCAGGCTGTAACGGTGATAGGTTACTCATGAAGAATAGCCTTTTTAGTGCCCCCGACGACCCCTCGGACTTCAATCCTGAGAACACCAAGATATCATTGAGGTTTGGCCTAAGAATTCAAAAGATAATGAAAATTTATTTGTATGTATCGAACAAGGTCAATGGCCTATTCAATTTAGCACCCAAGGAAGCAGAAACACTGTTGGCACCCAGTCGTAATTTAAATTCCATGGTGACCCAACGAAGGCTCTCCTCATCCAGCAATAGCCCTGGAGTCAGTCACATGCAGATGAGCCGACGTAAATCTGAGGATATCATGAAATCCCATCAGAGCCACGGAGAGGATCAAGTGAATCAGAAAAGGAATACAAGTTTGGTTCTAGTCCGAGCTCGAGAGACGGGAATTAATGGTTTTCAATGTTATACAGAATATTTGGGCTCTGTTGAAACCTAATTTGTGAGCTCTGTTTATAAGGAATTCCTTCATGACAAAGCCCAATGTAGATGTGAGGGTTATATATATGTAGATGTAAGGGTTATATATATGATGTCCCCTCCTCCAGGGGTTTTAGCCTTGTCGACACTCCAAGGAGTTATATATTGTTGTATTTTTATATTTGAAGGTGAGGGATGAAGTAGCTCAGGAAATTTAGGTTTAATGCGACCCTGAGCTACATGTATATAAATATGCAAAGGAAAGTGAGGTTGGAGATCCTTCTTCCTGCAATCCCAGCAATAGCATAACTGCACACAAATATTTCAAGATAAGAAAATATTTATAGATAACTCTCGTGAGTATAGCTTACTCACTAACACTACTCACTTTCCCACTCGATGAATCTATCCAGTAAGGAGAAGTGAAGTTTATTTTTTCTTCATAAAACGAGCAGAAGTATCAGTAGATATCATTCTGAAACTTTGGGAAGATTAAGGAAAGCGTCAAAACTAGGCTTCTTCTTCATCTCGAAATTCCCACTTGTAATATTTTTACTTTTGCAATGCCTTGTTTATCATGCAATGTCATGGACTAAGAACTTGTATTAATTTATTGTAGCCATACTCATTGTGTATTTTTCACATCTTCGTAAACAATATATACTTAGCTTACATGATACCATTTCTTTGTTAGTATTTGGCTAATTAGATGAGTTAATGTATTTATGGTGGGTTGAATCCTCTCGTTAAGGATGTATCTTCCTTATGTTTCCTTTTTTTGGTCTAAATCTGCCATGAGTGTGGGAAATATTAATTAATTGCACATCCATGTCAGGTTTAAGATGTCTTTGTTAGAGTTGGTGTGACACTAGATTTCAATTTATGCAGTTAATCTTTTAGGTAGAAAGTTATTACATTTTTTAATGTAAGAAAGTTATTACATTCTTTAATGTAAGTAGGTAGAAGAGTTTTAGTTTTTCTATATGTAAAAGAAGATGATTGTACAAAATTAGAAGATAGAGAAGAGAAGAAAAAGAGAGAGTGCGAGAGAGATACATAGAAAAACGAGGTAAGAAGAAGTGGAGAAGAATAAAAAATATTAGAAGAGATCGACAAGCTCAAGCTTCTGTGTTTTGGAAAGTGTTGAGAGAAGAAGCTCTGTAAAAGGTGAAACATCCTTGTGAATTTCTAAGTTTGTAATTGTAACTGTAGTTATTTGTTATGTGGAGACAATATATATAATTCCATAATTCATGTCTTATTTATTTTGCACATCTTCTCCATAATTACTTAATATTTGGTTATATGCTATTGTTAGTCTGTCGCAATATAGTTGTGTAGAGGTTTATCCCAAGTTACAGGTCGCATTAAGAAATGCCATTTTATAAAGTTCAACTAAAAGTGGCCTGGTAGATGCACTCTATCAAACTTATTATTACATGGTTATAACTCAATTTAACTGTGGTTTAGGAAAGAAACCTTCTCTTTAAAAAAAATGTATTTTTCAAAGGAAAATAGAGAAAAATTAGAAATGACTTCCACTTTTAGTACACACATGTCAAGTTTACAAAATCCAATTTTCTCCGGAAAGAATTATTAGTGTTGGTATCTAATAATGAAGGCTTTGTTCAAAGGTCAATATGTATGGGACATTGTCCAAAATGGCTATACATAACCAACAAATCATGCGGCATATAATAATCTCATGCAAGCTCAGAAGGATGGCCTAAGGGAACATTGAAATAAAGATGGAAATGCTCTTTTCTACGTACACCCAACCATGCATGAAAACATACTCCCAAGAGTAGCATCAACAAATACCTCCAAGGAGGCATTGGACACATTGGAAATCACGTATCAAGGATTGGACAATGTGAAGACTTCTAAGTTGCAAATTCTTAGAATAAATTTTGAATCTCTTTTAATGAAAGATACAAAGTTAGTTTAATTATTTTACACTAGAGTCATTGGTGTGATAAATCAACTCAAATCCCATGAAGTATAAAAGAAAAAAGGGTTGTTGAAAAAGTTCTTAGAAGTCTTCCCCACAAATTTGAATCCTTGGGTGTGACCTTGGAAGAAAACAAAGACTTGTTGCAGTTAGATGCACGGGTGTGTGCATGCTGATGAGGGTCTCTTTTGACGCGTTAGATGTAATAGAAAACTGAACAAACAGGCAACCATCAACTTACATGGATATTTTGAGACACTTACACAATGAATCTTATGATGAGTGAAAAACAAGAAATGTACAAAAATGAATGATGTTTCCAAATATATAATTTTTTTCTATTGAAAATGTTGTTAACTATCTAAAGTTAGATATTTTTTAACGGGAAATTTTTATTTTTGGGACAAATAATAAGGTATATGTTTTTGTGGGTGCATCATTTGAGTGACTAAATGATGAAATAAACTTACAAAAACTGGTATACATATAGAGAACATATATTACTAGTGCAAGACTATTTGTCCAATAATAAAATAATATTCTTATTCATTTTTTAATTATCTAAGTGATCAAACCTCGAAAATGATATGTCAATTGTGGGTGCAGCATTTGAATCTCTTAATGTAATTATTTGGAAATGGTTTTTTTATAGCATGTACAGGTCGGTGTTCTTTAGTGCACCATACAATTTGTTTTTAAAATGGTTGAGAAATGAAAGTGATATATACAAAACACTAACAGTGTATTTTTTGAGTTGAGGAGTGATGACAAAAGATAAAGAAGAAAAAATTATGTGTTCTTGTTAAAAATTACATATTTGGAATCTGTAAAAAAAACCATATCTGTTTCTAAAATTTCATAAAAAATGGAGGTGTGCAACATAATGTAACCAACAACTTAACATGAGCATATTGAAAATTTAGATATAATGTTGAATTAGGCATGGTTTATCATAATCCAAGGCATAGGCATGTTGAATTCAAAGCAAAGTCCTAAGTAGGCACATAAGTATAAGAATTCCATGCATCCATGGGTGGAGGCTCGACCTTATCATTTGGAGGGAATACATTTTTAAATTCAAACAAAATGTGTGCTCGTTATATAAAAGAAACACGAGTGCACATTTTATTGAACAATAATGTGTGCACGTTGTATTGATGAAAAACGGGTGCACGTTTTATTGAATAACAATGCCCGCATGTTTTAAAATATGACAATGAGTTTTGTTTTGTCAATTATACCAATAATTTTATTATTGTATGTCCCCCCCACCCACCTCACTCCCCTATTCCCCCTAACTCTTACTAACCACCCCTCCTCCTCTCCCTACCTCTAAGCCCCCCTCCTCTTGTCCCTCCCTTTAACCCCCCTCCTCCTCTCTCTCTAAAACCCCACCACCCCATTCATTCTCACTCTCTCTCACACGCCTATGTCCTCCCTTACAATTAATCCATGTATGTCCCCTCCCCCCCACCGCTAAACCCATAATTGTTTCTCTCTACCTCTAACTCTTAAACAACCCCCTATTGTTCTATCTATAATCACTTAGTGCCCTTACCGAAACCCCTAAACCTCCCTCTCTCTCTCTCTCTCTCTCTCTCTCTCTCTCTCTCTCTCTCTCTCTCTCTCTCTCTCTCTCTCTCTCTCTCTCTCTCTCTCTCTCTCTCTCTCTCTCTCTCTCTCTCTCTCTCTCTCTCTCTCTCTCTCTCTCTCTCTCTCTCTCTCTCTCTCTCTCTCTCTCTCTCTCTCTCTCTCTCTCTCTCTCTCTCTCTCTCTCTCTCTCTCTCTCTCTCTCTCTCTCTCTCTCTCTCTCTCTCTCTCTCTCTCTCTCTCTCTCTCTCTCTCTCTCTCTCTCTCTCTCTCTCTCTCTCTCTCTCTCTCTCTCTCTCTCTCTCTCTCTCTCTCTCTCTCTCTCTCTCTCTCTCTCTCTCTCTCTCTCTCTCTCTCTCTCTCTCTCTCTCTCTCTCTCTCTCTCTCTCTCTCTCTCTCTCTCTCTCTCTCTCTCTCTCTCTCTCTCTCTCTCTCTCTCTCTCTCTCTCTCTCTCTCTCTCTCTCTCTCTCTCTCTCTCTCTCTCTCTCTCTCTCTCTCTCTCTCTCTCTCTCTCTCTCTCTCTCTCTCTCTCTCTCTCTCTCTCTCTCTCTCTCTCTCTCTCTCTCTCTCTCTCTCTCTCTCTCTCTCTCTCTCTCTCTCTCTCTCTCTCTCTCTCTCTCTCTCTCTCTCTCTCTCTCTCTCTCTCTCTCTCTCTCTCTCTCTCTCTCTCTCTCTCTCTCTCTCTCTCTCTCTCTCTCTCTCTCTCTCTCTCTCTCTCTCTCTCTCTCTCTCTCTCTCTCTCTCACACACACACACACACACACACATTCCCCTCCCCCTCTGTCGACCTCTAACCCCCCCCACCCCCCTCCTCTCTATCTCCCAACCTAATAACACATTGTCTCACTCTCTTTCCCCCTTTCTCCACTTACCTGCAATATATGAACAACCCCATTGGCCTCTTCCTCTAACTCCTTAACATTCCCTCTCCATGTCTACCTTTAACCCCTTACCACCCCCCTCTGCCAAACATTTAAATGGTATAATCACCAACCAAATCATGTGTTTTATTCAATAAAAATGAGTGCATGTTGTTGTTAATAAAAATCCATACTCGTTATCGTCACATATGCTCCTAACCCCCCACCCCCCATTCCTAAAATCCTAACATACACCTTCAAGTAGTCTCTCTCTTTCACACACACATACACACACATCCACAGGTCACCCCATGCCACTAAGGACCCCCTTAACCTATAACCTACAACAACTAGACACCCCCCTACACATCCACAGGTCTCCCCTTATGACTAACAACCCCCTCCCTGATATCACTCCCCAACCAATCCAACTACCTCTAACCCCCAAGACCCTATTACATCCCCTCTACAATACCTAGACCCCCCCACATTAATCTAACCCCCGCCAGTCCTAAACTCATAATACACCCCTTCCTCTCTCTCTCTCACACACACATCCACAGGTCACCCAATTCCACTAACGACCCTCCCCCATACACATCCCTATGTCTCCCCTTTTACACACACACACACATCCCTATGTCTCCCCTTACCACTAAGACCCCCTAACCTATCTCTTTGACACACACACACACACAGAAATCCCTATGTCTCCCCTTACCACTAGCACCCCCTAACCTATCTCTCTAACACACACACACACATCCCTATGCCCCCCCTTAGCATTAGCATTCCCTAACCCATCTCTCTAGCACAAACACACACATCCCTATGTCTCCCCTTACCACTAGCACCCCTAACCTATCTCTCTGACACACACACACACATCCCTATGTCTCCCCTTACCACTAGCATTTCCCAACCTATCTCTCTGACACACACACACGCATCCCTATTTCTCCCCTTACCACTATCACCCCCTAACCTATCTCTCTAGCACACACACACACATCCCTATGTATCCCCTTACCACTAGCACCCCCTAACCTATCTCTGTGACACACACACACACACACATCCCTATGTCTCCCCTTACCACTATCACCCCCTAACCTATCTCTCTAGCAGACACACACGCATCCCTATGTATCCCCTTACAACCAGCACCCCCTAATCTATCTCTCTGACACACACACACACATCCCTATGTCTCCCCTTACCACTATCACCCCCTAACCTATCTCTCTAGCAGACACACACGCATCCCTATGTATCCCCTTACAACCAGCACCCCCTAATCTATCTCTCTGACACACACACACACATCCCTATGTCTCCCCTTACCACTATCACCCCCTAACCTATCTCTCTAGCAGACACACACGCATCCCTATGTATCCCCTTACAACCAGCACCCCCTAATCTATCTCTCTGACACACACACACACATCCCTATGTCTCCCCTTACCACTATCACCCCCTAACCTATCTCTCTAGCAGACACACACGCATCCCTATGTATCCCCTTACAACCAGCACCCCCTAATCTATCTCTCTGACACACACACACACATCCCTATGTCTCCCCTTACCACTAACACCCCCTAACCTATCTCTCTCGACTCACACACACACATCCCTATGTCTCCCCTTATGACTAACACCCCTTAACCTATCTTTTTTACACACATACATCCGTTGATTTTTAAAACAATATAGTTAGGTTGAAGAGAAGGGGGCGGGGGGGGGTAAGGAGAAAAGACTAACGGAGTGCTTGTTAACTCCCCCTAAACATTGAATGGTCCCTTCGCTGTGAAACTACCTTCTTAAATGATCCTAAACACTATTCGAGTAAAACACGCACTTGTTTTATGTGGTAAGAACGTGACCCTATTTTTTTTTAACAACAATGCATGCACATTTTGTCTTAATATAAACGATAGCAGTCTTGGTCTGAGAAACACTCTATCATATTTCACGCAGGTTTGATAGTCCATGTGCAATTTCAAGTTGCAAATACTGCGTGAACATTCTCTTCTTCACCATATTATCACACAAAATTGTTTTTGACAGCAAGCATCTCCATAACAAGTGTCTAAGTATTGCTTGGAGCATGGTATACATTGCGCAGCAAAGCATAAAGAATTAATTGAGCAAGAAATAAACCAATCTTGGGGAATCTCCCATTGAGGAGCACCATAGAGCATCTCCACCATAGAAAAAATCTCCATGGTGACAAATTTTGCTCATGAAACTACTGCACAAATCTTTGGTGAAAATAATTTATTGCGCAACATGGATAGTCCATAAGAGAATTATATACATATGGATATGGATAGCATGGAAGTGTTAAAGCAAGAAAACAAGATGAAATAATGGACAAATCAATAGAAAGTGAATTATTGTTTCTTTGGATGCTCCACAGATCAATACATTACTTCCATAAATTAGTAAATTAATTAGTGTGTAGCTATTCTATAAGTTTGTCATTTTAGTTCAATAATCAAAAGGCATACGAATTATTTGAATATTTTGCTTCAAGTATTTAGTTTTTTTCCTTGAAAATGTTCCTACATTAGAGGAAATTTCAACTCAAAATGGTCCTTTTAACTTTAACTCAAATTCCATGTCATCATGTGTTAGCCAATGAAATTTCTTTAAATTTGAAATACCGTATAGGTCTTAAACACTTTTTTAATATAATTTTGGGGATAGGTATCATAAAATAAACTACTTTTTTTGTTTGTATTTTCGACATATCTCCCCATGTTTTTACTCAAATTTCAATCGGGAGAGCTTGTTGGATGCGGAATTAAATTACGCATCCAACAAGTACCCACTCTGCATACTTTCGACGGACACCGCTACCCAAAAAACAAGAAATACCTAGAAAAATGTGATCATGATGTCATCATCACATTTTTTCAAGTATTTCTTGTTTTTGGGGTAGCGGGGTCCGCCAAAAGTATGCCAAGCGGGTACTCGTTGGATGAGGAATTTAATTCTGCATCCAACGAGCTCTCTCGATTGAAATTTGAGTAAAAACATGGGGAGATATGTCAAAAATACAAACAAAAAAATAGTTTTTCTTCTTTTCTTCCTCCAAAATTAATAAATATTATTTTATTATTTTAACTATTATTTTATTAATTTTTTTTAGGAGGCCCATTTTGAGTTGAAATTTCCTCTAATGACTTTTCCAATTTCAACTAGAAATAGGTAGTGGTATATTTTATAATAATTGTAGTTGAATTTCCATTTGAAACATCCAATAAAATCCACTCCTTAGGAAAACTTATCAAAGAGTGTGATTATACAAATGGTGAAAATTTATCAACAAGTTGCTAAGATGGATGAGGCAAGTGATTTGAAGACTGATTGCATGTGGTTTGTGCCATCAAAATCAAAAGTCTCCTCGGATTCTAAAAAGGATTATTTGCAAAGGGTACATTCACTAAATTAACATTTTTGACCTATATAGTTGAAATGTATTACATTTAGAATTGAAGTGATTGAATCTATATTTATGTTTTAATGCACCCTTGTTATATATAAATGAAGTGATTGAATCTATATTTATGTTTTACTTCAAGTATTGAATCGATCCTCTTTTAAATATGGAGCTTATCCTCTTCCTTGAGTTTTTGGTTCGAATTTGGAATTTGATTTTCTATGGCTTGATCCTGAACCACCAAAATCACTACCCTTTTAACTCTTGACTTCCACCTTTGACTTGATTACCTGAAAATTTTAAAATATTGAAAACTACCTTAAAATTTAGGGTCTTTTCCAAGCTATAATTATGTAGTTGTTAGGAACTTTGCCACTTGGTTTCCTATCAAAACAGATTATGGTTCCAACATTAATCTCCATCCACAGATAAATATACTAATAGTGAGAATAATGGGAGGAATGAGATCCACAATTAATGATATCTATTAGCATGACATCAATTGTACTCTATAAATATTCCATATGTTCGACCATCTATTCCAACAAAACTGCTTGTGTCTAGACTAAATGATATTCCATCAATTTCAGCAAAAAGATCAATCTCTTGACATTGATTATAATTCTCCTTAGCATCAAAGACACATATAAAATATGCTAGTTCTTCCAATGCTAGAAAAGAGCCATCTGATGAGAACCTTAATGATGGTACTGTGCCAATGTATCCTCTCAAGGTTTCTACATATGAGTTTACGTTTCTAATGTCCCAGAATCTGCAGGTAGTATCCTAATTTCCTGTAGAAAAATATCTACCATCTAGATGCCATGTAGATGGAAATGAGTAGTCCAAATACCCTTTCAAACTAGAAATGACCTTCCTTGTCTGGTGATCCATAATTAATTCATCACCATGATCTCTAAACATTACAACAAGTGTTTTATATGGGATAATAGAGGTATGATTTATAGTCCATGGAAAAAGTATTACTCTGGAGGATATAGAGTGAAAATTTGTCCATGTTAACATTTGCTTCTCACTGCATTCTCCTCTAGATTTATATTTATAGTCTAAATATATAAATATTAATTAATTTTATTCCTCCATATATATGTTGTCAAAGACTGTGGACTTTGGAGCTAGAGAGTCATTTTCTGTTGTTGAAATGGTTGATGGAAGGGTTGTAGCATAGTAGGAGCGTTGTAAGAGTAGGTAAATTTGCTTTGTAGTTTTTATTCAAATTGACTTTGTAAACATATTTCTTGCTTGGAATGCTAATTTTAAGGATTTCATTGAGATGTTTGTTTACCATTCATATGTTCTTTTTTAATATGCTGGTAGTTGTTACATGATCATTGAATTTCCTCAAATAATTATGTTGTGATGACTTCTAGCAGGTAGAGTTTTTGTTTTATTGATTTCTTGCTTTGTTCATGAAAACATCATTAAATTTATAGTTATTAAACCTCTACCTTATTACACTTGTCCATTAAATGATGTTCAAATCCCTTAGTTTGGAATGGCTTCAGCTTCCCATGTTATGGTTGTTCATAATTTCAGATTCCGGATTACTATAAGTTTATTTGATCATTGTTATCAATTTGATAATGTTTGTGACATTTAATTTTTGTGGGTTGTACATTACTACATTATTCTTCAAAATCATTCATCCAAGAATCATTCAAATTTAGTGGGTTCAATTCACTTTTTAAAGGACAAATTTCATTATTGAGGTGTGTTAATGTTTGAAACACTACAACAAATCCCAGTGATTAGTGTCTCTTTTAGCTTCCTTTTTAGCATCCACTATCACTTTTATTGTACGTTTCATCATTTTTTGGACAAAGTGGATGCTTTTCCACGGGATGGTGCTTTTAATGGCGTTTTTTGCATCCCTTTTTAAAATTTGGTGCTATTTTGGACGCTAATTAGAATCACAATTAGCATCCCAATTAGAATCCCAATTAGAGTCCCAAATAGCGTCCCAATTAGCATCCCAGTTAGCATGCCAATTAGTGTCCCTTTTTAAAAGTTGGTGCTATTTTGGACACTAATTAGCATCCCAATTAACATCCCAATTAACTTCCAATTAACATCCCAATTAGAATCCCAATTAGAGTCCCAATTAGAGTCCCAAATAGCATCCCAATTAGCGTCCCATTTTAAAAGTTGGCGTGATTTTGGATGCTAATTAGCATCCCAATTAGAGTCCCAATTTGCATCCCAATTACCATACCAATTAGAATCCCAATTAGCATCCCAATTAGCATCCCAATGGGCATCCCAATTATCGTCCCTTTTTAAAAGTTTGTGCTATTTTGGACTCTAATTAGCATCCCAATTATTGTCCCTTTTTAAAATTTTGTGCTATTTTGGACTCTAATTAGCATCCCAATTAGCGTCCCAATTTATGTCACAATTATCATCCCAATTAGCATCCTAATTAGAATCCCAATTAATGTCCCAATTAGCATCCACAAAGTCATCCCATATAACACCAAGAATAGCCTCCAAAAAAACGTCGTGAATAACATAGCAGCATATATTAATCTAGGGTTAGCAATAGGAATTGTGCCATGACTTTTGGCAAGAAAAAACATCCAACATAACATCAAGTATAGATCCAAAAATTGTTCCTATAAAACATCCAACATAGCACTGTGTATAGATCCAAGTATAGCACCTGAAATAATGATAGAAATTTTGAAAGAAACCATGCTAGGAATTGCAGTAGGTTTAGAGCTAGGAATCGTGTTCGGGAAACATCTCGCATAATCTCAGATATATCAATGTCAATGATTCATGTGATAGTACTTTTGGATCTTGATTTATTATAGTGGAACCTAAATGATCGTAATCATGGAACTTTTGGATCACGATTAATCCTAATGAGGGTTAAATTACTATAATGTGACCTAAATTTATCTTATGGCATTTCAGTGTCCCCAACAACATTTGATATACCCTAATGGCATATGATTCTCCCTAACAACATGGTGATGATGCATTATGATCATTATGATGGATCACAAGGATATTATTTGATAAGTATAAGAGTATATAATCCATTCTTGTGAGGTAGTATGGCTCCTTGTTCATTATTATCGCAATTATATTGGTGATGACTATGATGATGACAATGATGTTGATTTATTGTATGATGATGATGATGACGACGTGGATGTCAATGATGATTATGCATGTGGTATCACTTTTGGATCCTAATTGATTCTAATGGTACCTAAATGTATCTAATGAAATCTAAACAACTTGATTATCATTGAAATGACTATAATGACATATAAATGACCTTAAAAATTACATGACATGAATCCTAATGTTGATGAGTTATTAAGAACACTAATGGAATATGCGTGACCATAATGACAATGATGACAATGATTTTTTTGATGATATACTTGATGCTGATGATGATGATGATAATGAGGATGATGATCAAGATGATTTTGATGTACCATATGGCATTGAGGATGATGATGATGACAACGTCGATGCCCACGATGATGATGATGATGGGCGGTGGTGTTGTCGGTGTTCGTCCATTATTGGTCACCCTTGTTGCTGAATCATAAAAGTCCCTTCGCTGGGGTTTATTATGTTAAAACCTTGGTTAAGATTTCTCGAGACTTGTGTTAAAACAACCCATCATAGGAAGACGCCAACGAAACCATCCATAGATTCTGTGCATATAGCTATCCATGGAAACGATGAATAGGAGGCTACAAATGAAAGCATACGGAGATTATGTGCATATTGCAAATAACAAGTACATCGATACTTATTTCCGAAACTAGATAAAAATTCCTCGTAATATTATTAAGGTAGGCTCCTCTGCAATTTTTGTATGTCCAACTAAAATTGATATTTGACAAATTAGCCCATATAAGCGTGTTTAAATGAGGAAGTTTTGATGTTAGGAGGAATACAGTGGTCTCTGTTTGAATCAAATCAGTTGGGTTAAGTTTTGTAGACTCCCATTTCTTTGGGTAGTTGAATTTTAGCGTTTCTTTGATGAATTATTTGATGTAAATTAATCCCTCGAGTCATTGATGCCCTTATTTCCATCACCGCGACCATTCAATTCTTCAAGGATTGAACTCGCGACCTACATTTATTTTCTTCCCAATTTCATTTATTTTCTTCCATTTGCTTTTAGTGTTTGACATACTTTCTGGATTTTGATTTAAGGATTCAATATATTGTGCATTTAGTGCATTAAAAATGTGACGAGTAATTTGCTGCTATGACTATAGGGTTTTATTTTGATGAAGAATAAAGCCTAGAATACATAGATTGTTTTAAAGAATTTATACTTCCAGCATAAAGGCTTTTGTGAAATTGAAACCCTATATTGTTTCCTATCGATAATTTTGCAGATTATCTTTTTCAAATTTAAATTTCAATGTACATCTTAAAGAAAAAAATGCATGAATTTAACTTTGTAACTAAAGAAAACCATGAGAAAATTGCATTTGCAGCATGTGAACTTGCTTCCTCACATTTGCACACATCATTGTGTAAGTCTTTGTGTTCCTTCGAGATGCTTTTTATTTCTAGTAACACTATTGATTTTCTAGAGATTTGGATATTATACTTGAGCTATATTATAGGTATTTGGGGAATTTTGGTACATTCATTACTCAGGGAACATTGTTCATCTCAATTCTTGTGATCTTAGGCCTTTTTGTCTGCAATGGTTTTGCATATTGTCAATGTTCTGCCTTCTTCCACTTACAATGTTGATGTTTTGGGTGTCTAGGGACTTGAAACCTCACAACCTGTTGGTGGATAAGAAAAGATGGGTTATAAATATAGCATATCACTACAAATAGAAGGACACCTTGTTCAAAGTAGTTTCTTTTGTGGAACCTCAGGCATACATGCAGCCCCTTAATATTGCAGAAGATGTTACATAGGTATGTATGTATGCTTCCTCATAATTTTGATATGA
This sequence comes from Pseudotsuga menziesii, assembly GCA_001517045.1. Classification (NCBI taxonomy): domain Eukaryota; kingdom Viridiplantae; phylum Streptophyta; class Pinopsida; order Pinales; family Pinaceae; genus Pseudotsuga; species Pseudotsuga menziesii. Next base: position 88,575 of record LPNX010066536.1, read on the forward strand.
TGAAATGATAAAACAACACGATACCATCCTATGCCTTCACACATTGGGATTAGGAACGATTATATGTATTATGGAATTAGAGGGATGGAATAGGGTTTTCTGAATCGATGTCTTCCAAGATGCTAAGACTTGAGGTGATGGTTTTATTAGGATGATTAAAATGGCTTTTTTTAGTACAGTGCTTTCATCTTATTTGTGATGGTTTCTGTTTTTAATATTTTAAATTGATCGATCTTGAAGATTTCTCTATCCTTGTTCTGTTTTCTACATAATACCATAGGAAATAGATGTCACTTCCTATGTCACTCCATCCTAAATTATCTCTTTCCTTGATTATGCTTTCAACAGTAGCATTTAAATAGATAATTATCTCATGTCACTTCCTATGTCTCTATCCTTTAAAGTTTATTATGCTTTAAACAGTAGCATTTTTTAATTATAATATCTTTTTCAAATGTAAATTGTTATGACCTATTTACCGTAATAAGTTTCAGTACTCGGGAAGATCCTATCATTTCGAAATAGTAACTACTAAGCTACTAAACTCTTGAAGTACTTATTCCTTCATGTTGTAGAGTAAACTACTAAATTGTTCCCAATTGTAGATTTGTAGGACTCCCTTGTTTCAGGAAATATGAATATTTTTTTATTTGCCTTGGAAAGTCAAAAGTCACTACATCACTATCTTTCTTTGCATCAAAATATTAAATTTATGTCAAATATTTTAAATATCTTTAGTGTTTTACTTGTATTTCTGATTGTTCATTAAAATGTTTTGAAAAAGGAAATAGAATCATTTTATCATTGAGAGACAAAAGCAAGCATAAGCATTCTTGTAGCAGATACACTAGTAATAACACTGATATTGCTCTGATATATTCTTCTCATTTTTGTGGCATGCAAACTTGAAACTTGCCTCTGGGAACTATATAAATTTGTGGTCTAGTGCTAATATCCTTCTCAAGTAATTTTGGTCTTTGAAATTATTTCCCATCAACACAACAAAATTGGGAAAGTGTTTCATATCTTGAGAAATGATAATGCATCATTATTGTTTATTCATTTAGGTATGAGGAAGAATGGAACTCATGTACTAACCTAAGGATGTTAGGACTTTGGAGTTGTGTTAATACATAGTACACATAGACCATAATTTACAAACACAAATAACATATTTTGATGGTCAAATTCCTTCAACTTGGTGAAGTGTGGAGGCTTATACAGATGATATATGCATCCCTTATTCAAAATTCACATCACCTGTTTTGAGGTCTTCACAATTACAAGCAAAATTAAATTTAGTTTTATAGTGATTACATCAGTTTTAGAAGGTTCCTTCAAGTTGGTGAAGTGTGAACTGTGGAGGATTCTCTAGATGCTATACACACCTCTTATTCAATATTCACATCACTCTTTTTGGGGTCTTCACAATTACAAACACAAATTACATAATTTGATAGTCACTGCTATACCAACTGCCATTAATTAAATTCAGCTTTATAGTGATTACGTCAGTTTTAGGAGGTTCCTTCAAGTTGGTTAAGTATCTATCTGTCTTTGCAAACCCTCTGGCGAGGAAGCTAAGAGGACCATCTCATCGCTTCTCCTTCTCCTATTGGTTCATTGAAAACCATGTGAGCCTACTTAGTGATAAGTTATCCCTTGTCACTTCAAATTTAATCCATTGTTTTTAATAGAAGCAACTTACTCAAGAAAATTAAGAAGGGCTAATGAATTTTAAAGATGCACGCTCATTGATTGTTATCTCTTGAATCAAAATGTACTTTTGAGCATTTATTGGCAATTTTGGGCATGTTATATTCTCTTAAAAAGCATTAAGGTCAAATATAGGCATGTCAAATTTGAACCAACATAGCTTGTTGCACTATTGTAACCAGTCTTTTTCGAGTTTGGAATAGACTCCACATTTAACTTTTCTCTTTCAGGAAATTGAGTTGAGTTAGCTCTTTCAAGTTTGTATTGAGCCAGTGTCACAAATAAGATGCTAGTCATATTAACTCAATATTAATCTTTCACATTGATCTAGAAACAAATAATCAATCGCATCAAGAAATAATCAACAAATAACTCAGAAATGGTGTTAATCGAAACCAGAATGGTTTCCTCTTTGTATATTCAATAAACAATGAATAGTTACAATAAAAATGTCAAGCAATTGCTTGAATAAATGAGGAATTTGAATACCTTAGGAAGTCATTCAAATTCAATGAGTGATTCTGGCTTAACTGATTGTAAGCCATTGGTTCACACTCAATTAACCACTTGACCAAAACCCTAATTGACTCACCAAACCCTAATTGAAGTTGAAGTGCAATAAATGATTGAATCTCAATTGAAGGAGATCAAACACATGTCATATAAACCAACCATCAATTGCTAGTGCTCAATGACTTCAATGAACCCCTATGAGGTTAACTGAAGCTGAAGTGATCATCAGAAGTTGGTGGAGGTGCCCCTGTTGACTCCAGATCATTAAATAATAATAAATAATCATTAATAATATATTTAATGAGATTAGGCACCTTGACTGACTGACTGAACTGATTGTAACTACCAGTTAGCAATTAGGTGCATTAATATCGCTCAGATCACCCCCAGACTGCTCCAGTTAGCCTCCTTGACTGTAGGTAGGCGTGGGTGTGACTAGATGATGTCAATTAATGCTCCATTGATGTCAATTAATGTCAATTATACTTAGGATAGTGGTTTAACTAGTCCAATTTTACCAAAAAGAGTGTGTATGGTGGTAAATGTCTCCAACACCCCCCCTTAAGCTATAGTCAAGAAGAGTTAGAAAACATAGATGCACAAAAATGATAAGGCCCTGGAAACTAAGGCTATATGTCACCTTGTACAATGCTGAAACTAAAACAATGCTCAAAACAATATAAGTGAGGAAAAGAGGGAAAACCCAGTGGGAAACCCCCCCCCCC
>LPNX010066536.1:92587-146881 GCA_001517045.1 Pseudotsuga menziesii
GCCATCTCGGATCATTGTGAGCATGGTAGCAGGATTTTGGATCTGAACTAATCATCAAATAGCAAGTTTTTTACAGCAAATTATCAGAACAAGAGAGTGCAATACCTACTCTTTGGAAATCAGACCAGGTTCTCCTTGGATCATCCGGATTTCCAATGTTGTCTCCTGTGGAGGAGAGTGTCTGTTGGGCCCATGTAGGAAGATGATTTTGCACTTCAGGTTCTGATTCAAAATCTAATGATTTCTGCACATTGATATCAGAAATCAGTGGATCCAAATCAGGGTCATCACCCCCAATTTCATCATCCAAATATTTAGTAGAATAGGAAGGAAATTCAACAGTTTTCTCCTTCACTAGTTCCATCTCCTGAAGAGGCTCATTGAACTTGACACTTCTCTTGATGATAATCTATTTGGTATTGATATCAAAAATATTGAATCCTATAGATTCATTAGGATACTCAATAAACATAGATTGTATACTTTGCGGTTGCAAATCCCTTCTTTTATCAAGCAGAATCCAGGCCCATGCAATGGACCGAAACACCCGTAGGTTCGACACATCCAGATTGTGTCTAAAGTATGCTTCAAAAGGAGTATTTCCTTTCATGGAGGAATGTGTCACCATGTTCTGAATCTATGCTGCAGCATGCATGGATTCATCCCACAAATTTGCAGCAAGCTTCTTTGACTCAAACATACTAGTGGTCATCTCCTTGAGAGACCTGTTCTTGCTTTCCGCTACTCCATTCTGCTGGGGAGTGTAGGGAATTGAATGATGGACCTGAATACCACTTTGGGATAATATGTACAGAAACTCATTACTAACATACTCCCCTCCATTATCAGATATTAGTATTTTTATCTTAAGCCCAGAGGCATTTTCGATCAAGGCCTTCAATTCAAAAAAAAATTCACATACTTCATATTTCTTTTTGAGAAAGAAAACCCCTGTATACCTTGAAAAATAATCAATAAAAGTAAGGAGGTAGACTGATCCATTCATGTATGTGACAGGAATTATATCATTGATATCAGAATGTATCAGCCCCAATATTCTTGTAGCTTGGTTTTCCTTCCCCCAATCGAACTTGTGCTCAGGGTGTTTTCCAATCACACAGCCCTTGCAAATTCCCGTGGTTTCCTTGATGGCCAGGAAGCCTTTAACCATGGAGTTTTTATGTAATTGCTGAAAATATTTTAAATTAAGATGGCCAAAACTCTCATGCCACTACCTACTAACCTCATTTCTATGAGTTAGCAGAGTAGTGGGCTTTGCATCTGCAACAAAGTGAGAGAACTCATAGGATTTTGCATGATGATTTGCAAGGCCTTTTGCAATGAGTTTTCCGGATGCAATTTATGTTACCTCAACATAATTTGGGCTGAAAGAGACTCTCTTAGGCATTCCTGTATGTGTCATCTGATAGACACTATAAAGATTTACTGCTAGAGATGGTACATACAAAACATTAGATAAAAAACCATTTTCAAGATCTATAGTACCTTGTCCTTCGGAAATGATGGTGGAGTCATCTCCCATGTGGATGGGGATGGATTTGCTGGTATCCAAGGATTAAAAGGAGTCTTTTTCAGCCATCATGTGATTTGAAGCTCCAGAGTCAATTAGCAGTGCTTTGGACTTCGAAGTGATTGCCACGAGGGCATGACCTTTCTCATGTTGTGGTTCCCGATCTTGGTGATCTCTCCTTTGAAAGCTCTCTGGAACATTGATGTGATTCCTCTCAAGGAGAGAGGTTGCTTCATCAAGAATTTTCTTCATGCAGGAATGTTCAGGGTGAAAACCCTTCCCATAGTAAGAACACTTGACTTTTTCTTTCCCATTTTTCCCTTTTCCTTTGTTCTTCCTTGAGCCAGAAGATTCATCATGCTCCTGGTTTTCAACTCTAGGCTTGGGAGCATCAAATTTAGTTTTTTTTATTTTTCTGCTGCTTTCCTTTACCCTTCATATCTTTGGGCCCCAAGACATGGAGGGTTTGATCATGGGAAGATCGGATGATCCCCATATGGACAAGCTTGTCGTGTTCATTTGTTAGGGACTCAATGAAGGAATTGAGTGTAGACATCTTCCATCCAAGGGTTGTGAGATTCCCCACACAGAATCTAGAAACAAAAACTGAATAATCAGCCCCGAGTTTGGAGAGTGTGGCAAGGATGAGCTGATCATCCTCCTTCTGCACATTGCATTGCTTCAAGAGTAAAATAGTATTCTTGAACTTTGTAAAGAAATCATTTAGAGTCTCGAAATTGGAAGGTTGGAGAGATTCTAATTTCTCCCATACTTCTTTTGGTGTCTTCAAATCCGTAAGATGGAAGAGAAGGTCTCGGGAAATAGAGAGGCACAAGAAACCGAAGGATTCATCCTTCTTGCTCAAGAATCTTGATTTTTCTATGGCGGATCCAAGATAAACTTCAATGTCCATGGTGAATCTAAAAATTCCTTTGGAGCATAGCTAAATCTCCATATCACTTTTCCATGAGTGAAAATTGTATGTAGTCAAGAGATCTACTAAGGAGGCCATCTGGATGTGCTGGAGCGAACGCTTCACCTCTAGAAACTTGAAAATCAAAACAAAAAGGGAAAAATTAAGGTGGGACAACCTGCACATTCTAGGCTTTCATCACACCCAGCATAGTCAATCAAGAAAGCTTGATCAACAAGTTCTTTACTTTGGATATTGAGTGGTAAGCCTTTGTTTCTGGTGTAGTGCTGTATTTTCGAGCTATTGCTAACTTTTCATGGAGAAATATGTCAAAAAGATTATTTTTGAGAGATAGATCTTCATCCCGCCGTATGCTCTGATACCATATTAATATTTCACATTGATCTAGGAACAAATAATCAAAATCATCAATAAATAATTAACAAATAACTCATAAATGGTGTTAATCAGAACCCGAATGGTTTCCTCTTTGTATATTCAATAAACAATGAATAGTTACAATAACAATGTCAAGCAATCGCTTGAATCAATGAGAATTTTGAAAACCTTAGGAGGTCATTCGAATTCAATGACTGAGTCTAGCTTAACTGACTGCAACCCATTGGTTCACACTCAGTTAACCACTTGACCAAAACCCTAATTGGCTCACCAAACCCTAACTGAAGTAGGAGTGCAATAAATGACTGAATCTCAACTGAAGGAGATCAAACACATGTCATAGCAAGCCAACCATCAAGTGCTAGTGCTCAATGACTTCAATGAACCCCGATGAGGTTAACTGAAGATGAACTGATGGTCAGAAGTTGGTGCAGGTGCCCCTGTTGACTCCAGATCAAAAAATATTAATAAATAATCATTAAATAATATATTTAATGAGAGGAGGCACCTTAACTGACTGGCTGGACTGATTGTAACCACCAGTTAGCAATTAGGTGCATTAGTGTCACTCAGATCACCCCCAGAGTGCTCCAGTTCACCTCCTTGACTGTAGGTAGGCATGGGTGTGACTAGAAGATGTCAATTAATGCTCCATTGATGTCAATTAATGTCAATTATACTTAGGATAGTGGTTTAACTAGGCTAATTTGACCAAAAAAAAGTGTGTATGGTGGTAAATGTCTCCAACACTCAATTAGTCTAACTAATAAGTATGACTCTATTGGCTTCCTATAAAATGAAAAGATAACCACAAAAAGGAACACTCATTTTACTTGTTTTCTTGATCCAATTTAAGAGCAGACAATCAACAAACCTGCATAATGTCTAGAATCCATGACATTTTGTAGTATGGTGTATCATTTATGGATTTTGAAGCAATTTATTATTGAAAATTTGCATATATATGCTGTGTAATTTACTTTATTTTCTTACTTATTAAATTTTTTCCCTAGTCAGTTCCCGATTTTATCGAGATAACACTCAACTCTTATTCTTTCTCCATGTCTAGTCATACTTCGAGTTGGGGATGAGGTTAACATTGGATTTCTATATCTGAGGGCTTAACCATATGTCTGGACTGTTTCTTTACAATGTAAGAAATAATTCAAGATCAGAAGAAAGACATAGAAGCTTGGAAAGCTGTAGAAAAGGCAAAGTCTTACTTGTTAGAAGAGCGTGATAAAGCTCAACAAGAGCCTTCAAGTGCAAATCAATAGGTATAAGCTAAGTGGTTTGTATCCCACATTGAGGTATCTTGCAATCACTTTATTTCATTTCTACTAACATGAACCATATTTCTATGCCATTTTCTCTATATCTTCATTATAATGGCTAGCATGTCATTGCAATAGGTGGCATCACTTCTGGATATCAATAAGAGATTCCAATAGTACAATACTAGCTTGCAGCATTATAACAACAAACTTCAGAGTGATGTTGACACTGTTGCAAAGACCATATCCAGAATACAAAAATAAAAATCAACTATGATGGAAACTCTCAGTAGCTTAAGAGGTCACTATGCTACAGTTCAGGACCAGCGTAGTGTAACTAAAGTGAGTATGTATTTCTGCAAACAAGTCAACCTTGATATTGAATGGTGCTTTTCTATAAAATAGAGATATTATTTATTGATATTCATTCTAGGAAGTATCTTGATTTGAGTGTGCCTTACTTGCATCATGAATATAATACTCTCATTCTTTAGATATGGCATTGAAAGCTACTTCAGGGCGCTTAAAGCTACCTTTTCCATGAAAAACCTCGCAATAAAACCATGGAGTACCTCTATGTGATCCATGGATGGAAAATGGTGTAAATTTTCTGTGCATATTACTACACCTAATCTTGAGGGACTCTAGAGAGACTAAACCATCTCTTGAGAGGACTCATGTGTGGCTCAAGGTCACTCGAGCTAACCTCCGGGGCTCAAAATTTTAACGACATGGGAGTGGGTGGGCTTTGATCCACTCACATGTGCAGTCAAAATATCATTTAATATAATATTTTTGGGTGCAACCACATATTTGAGAACTTCCTCAAGTTTACCCCATGTATCTAGGAACAACTCCCATTGGATTTGAACATTACCCACTAGTGAAAAAATCCTTGCTCTTCACTAGTGGATCTAACCATTTTGGGGAACTTAAAGCTACTTACTCTCTCAAAGATTGTTATAAAGAATGAGACTATTTTTCAATCTAGACAATTAAACTTCTGATTAAATTCTTTATTCATTTTATCCTCTGCAAATTGACTTCCATAAATATGCTTTTTCTGCAGATGGACTTATTATCTATTCGTGTGTGTTTTGCAACAATCCTAGTTTGTTTTGTGGTTTGATTACATGGTAGATACCACCCAATTGAAAAATAGTCAATCTATAAAGCAACCTCCAAATACAATAACGTTCTTCACAAAATAGGACATGAACCATGTGAATTGCCTTCCAAGTGGACCAACTCAATGAGTAACCTCCAAGCATGTAATATCTCTCATTGAATGGTGTATGAAAGAGTGTAAGAATGCTTGAAATGATGACTTTCACCTTTAGTAGGGATAACCACTACCTTTATGCATGTGTCTCCAAGGGTGAATGTTCCTCAAATAATGAGAGAAGGCCTTCCTCTAAAAACAAACCAGTACACCAAGGTGAATTTTCCCTCAGAGATTTTGTTTTATGTAGAGGGGCACTTAATGCACACCAAAATTGGGATTTTAGGGCCAACTAGGGTTTTTACTTCTCTTATGCACATGTCCAAATATTTTTAGGGTTGTTTTGTGACCTATGGTTGCAAGGAAAGCCACCAAATACTATTATTTACTACTGATATCCTTCAAAAGACTTCCCAGAATCAACTAAAGCACACTCAAACTTGGTTTATAGGGTATGAAATTAAATGATTTTTTTTTTTATTAAGGTTTTATTACACCCATTTTGTGGAGAAAAAGAACCTTGAATTCATGATATTGCTATAAATTACTGATTAGGAGGTTGGAACAGCCCTTATTGAAGGTTTGAGGCTGTTGGAGTACCGAGGTATGCTCTTTATGTCCATATCTGTGCCTAGAATTGTTTCTTAATGTCATTTCAACCCTTGAATTCAACCCAATATTTCTCAAATCTTGTTTCTTCCATTGTTCAACACTTTTCATAGGGTTATTCATGCCCAGAACTGCCTTTTAACCCTCCAATTTGGCCCATATTTAGAGGTAGGCCTATTTGGTGATGGATAAGTGCACAAGGGTGCCCAAGATGCTGAAATAGGACTGTTTCATACCCATTTTTACTGTCAAACATGTTTTTTTGTGCCAAAAATCCATGTCGATTCTGCTATAAGGCATATGCATGATATTTTAAGGTTGTTTTCACCCACAAATTTCTCATTTTCACAAACAGAATTGCAAAGACCACCTCCTACTTCCATTGATCATCATATTTCAGGGCTGCAATGTGCCCAGGTCTGAAATTTGACCTAATTATAACTAATTTGAGATGATTTATTGTTTGTTGTGACCTTCAAAATGCTCCTGTGGAGAACCTCCTGCAATGAACAATCAAAATTCATGATATAACAGAAATATTGGAGCACAAAAGGGATTTTATTGATCACGGGCCACATCGAGGGGGCAACCTCCTTTGAGAAAGCTCAATACAAAATAACTCTTTGATGCTTTCATTCACCTCAACACATACTTATATACTAAGTCTAATCTAAACAACTATTACTCCACATAATGTAGCCTATTAAATAGATGACTTAACAACTATTACTTACTCCCCATGAATGTGGGATAATAAATCATTATACTAATCGGACGAATTGCAAAGCATATGCATCCAACAAAATATACCAACAAAGTAAAGAGGGGGGTTGACACGGGTTCTTAACATCCCCTCCCTCTTAGAAAAATCTTTGTCCTCAAAGCTTTAGATGTGGAAACTATTGCTGAATCTGAAGGAGCGGTTCCCATGTAGCATCCTCTGGTTGCATGCTATGCCACTGAATTAAGACCTCTGTGATGGCCTGAGAGTGAAGCTAACGAGTGCACTTATTAAGGATGGCCTCTGGTTCCAAAATGATGGAGGCTTCCATATCCAGCTCTGGTAAAATAGTTTGTGCTCTGATGTTGGAGCGAATCACTTTCTTGAGACAAGAGACATGAAAGACTGGGTGAATGAGAGAAGAAAAAGGAAGTTCCAATTTATAAGCAACAGACCCAATCTTCTGAAGAACTTTATATGGCCCATAGAACTTTGGAGCCAGCTTCTGATGCCCTTTGAGTTTTAGGGAGGATTGCTTGTAAGGCTGCGAATAAAGAAAATCCATATCACCGACTTGAAAGGTGCGCTCATAATGATGTTGATCAGCTTGCTGCTTCATGCGATTTCTTGCCATGTGAAGATTCTCTTGCAGAATGTGAAGAATATGATCAAAGTTGTGTAGAACCATGTCAACTTCCTGAACTGGTGAACTATGGGGGGTGTATGGAAGGAGCACGGGGGGTGGCTTCCCATAAACAGCTTCATAAGGAGTCATTTTAGATGCGGTATGGTAGGAAGTATTGTACCACCATTCAACGAGAAGGAGCCACTTTTCCCATTGATGTTGTTGTTCAGAGGTGAAGCAATGAAGATAAGTTTCCAAGCATTTGTTGGTGACTTTAGGTTGACCATCTATTTGTGGGTGATATCCTGAACTCATTTTCAGTTTGGTTCCAGTGAGGTGAAAGAGTTCGGTCCAAAAATGTCTTATGAAAGTTACATCGCGGTCTAAGACAATGGAAGAAGGGATGCCATGAAGACGGGATATCTGGTCCATGAAAATTTATGTGACTGAGGAGGCAGTATATGGATGGTTGAGAGCACAAAATTGACTATATTTGGAGATTTGATCAACCACAACCAAGATTACGGTCTTCCCTCCAGATTTAGGGAGCCCTTCAATGAAATTCATTGAAATATCTGTTCAAATCCTTGTAGGGATGGGAAAGGGTTCGAGCAAGCCAGGGAGGAGTGTAGTTTCACCCTTGTGGCACTGGTAGGAATCACATTCAACAACCATATGTTGAATTTCCCATTTCATTCCCTTCCCAAAGAAGTTACGTTGTGCCCGCTCATGCGTTTTAAGGAACCCAGAGTGCCATGCCATTGGAGAAGGATGGATTTCATAGAAGACATCCTGGTGAATATATGTGCACTGGGGAAGCACCAAGTGACCCTTGTATCACAAAGAAGAACCATCCCAAGAGTAATGTGGTACAAGAGAAGGATTACTGGCCAACTGTTGGATGATTTGAGATAAGGAAGAGTCATTGACATAGCCTTGCTAAACAGATTGTAACCAATTTGGAATATGCATAGAAATAGCTGAAAGAGAAGGATGGTCGTCAATGTTAGAATAATCAACCCATAGTTAGCTACCTTAGACATTAATTAATCCAATTTTTGTCTTATTTGCCTAGTTTCCATATTCCACCTTATGCAAGTTTTCCTACACACATCCGAAGTGGTCAAACTTACTAAATTTGAGTCATTGAGCACTTGGGAAACCACTTGGAATCAAATTTGATTTATTTCTGGCCTTCCTAGTGCATGTCTGTTTTTTCTGCTTTATTGCTTTCTTTTTCTGAGTTTTAAGGAAATTGGGAAAGTTTGACTAGGTGAAGTTAACTTGTTTTTTTTCCTCATCATCCTCCACTCTTTTCTCCTAATAAAAGAATGTACGATTTTTCCTTCCATCATCTATTAGCTTTCCTAATTTATTTTTCCAATTCGTGGGCTCCTAGACAGATTTGGAAACTGCTTTATGCACCTATGGGGGATTTGCTTAGATTTAGTAAGCCTGCTTTTGACCAAATTCGGATGGCATCCTTATGCATTTGAATATCTCATGTTATTATTTATTTTGGCAGCCTATGACTTCATAGGGTTGGCTATTGTACACTTATTCAATACAGATCAATGTTCTGCTCCATATTCAGTGTCCTTTGTTTGTAATTTGCATGTGTAATTGGCAATTTTTGTCAGTGTAATTGTTATAACACCTGGGTTCAATTTCCACATGGTATCAGAGCCTTTGTAGATTGATTTCTCTCCTTCCAATTTTTTATTGCAGGTTCGACAACATTGACGGGGATCATTTTGCTGACTGAAGGGACAATTTTTGAGTTATGGATCAATCTCAGAAGATCATCTTGACTCCATTTAACTTCTTTGAATCGAAAGCAGAGATGGAGATAATGTTGAGAGTGAAAGGCCTCTATAGATTGACTATGGAAACAGAAGCAAAGCCCAATGCAGCTGCAAAGAAAATTAAATGGCACAACAGGAGGGATGAGGCCTATGGTCTACTATGTGTGAGCATATCTAGAGACCTCCTTTTCCATCTTGGTGGATTGACATCACCAAATGAAGTATGGGAGAAACTTGTTGATATTTTTGGTAAGACAGATGAGATGAGGGGACATCAAATTGAAAATGAATTGATCTTCCTAAGTCCCAATAGCTTTGAATATCTGCAACTCTATTTTTCCAAGTTCAAAGCACTTGTTTTGCAGCTAAAACAGTGTGGGATAGAAAAGAAGGATGAGAAACTAGTTTTGGCCATACTCTCGAAGATTTTCCTTGGCTATTTAGTATTTTTATCGACCTTCTATGCCACAAAGTTGACAGCTCGAGCCCGGAAAATGCCTAGCCTTGCATATTTCATGGAATCTCTCACACAAGAACAAGATAAACTGGTGATGATGGGCACCATCAAACGTTCCAAAGACCAAGCTCTGGTTGCCGAATATTCGAGGGTGGATTCAAAAGGAAAGAAGAAATCTAAGTAGCCACCTGAGAAAAAGAGAGACAAGAACAAGTCTCTAGAGGAGCCTCAAGGTTCCAAGAAGAACCCCCAGAATAAGAAGAACAAAGGAGAAATGAGAAAGCACGTATACTGCAGTAAGGGAAATTATCTTGGAATCTCCTGCATGAAGAAACAAATTGACATGCTGACCCAACTCCTGGAGAATAATGGAATCTCCCTTCTTGACAGCCCAAAGAAGAGAGAAGGAGGATCAAATTTATAAGACAAAGAGAGAGTTCATGCATTGGTTGCTGGCACATCAAGCTCACCTAGTTTCATCATTGATTCTAGAGCTTCAAGATATATGGTTTAGAGCAAGGAGGCATTCACCTCACTTGACATGTCGAAAGGTCCACCAATAGTACCGGGAGATGACTCTCTCACTGAAAGAGGATTGATCTTGACCATGGTAAGTTTAGCAATGTGTTGTATGTTCCAGGTATTGCCTCTAACCTCTTATCAGTGTATTAGATGACCCACACAGGGTATCCAAAGAAGGTCATATTCTCCCCTGATGAATTTGAGATCACAACAATCTCAAGTGGTGAAGTCATTGCAAAAGGAGTTGCAAATCACAATTTGAAGGTATACATGTTCTCACACTTCCTACCTTACTCAAACCCCTCTGCTCTTTTGATTCATGCTAATGAGGGAAGGAATATTTGGCATGAAATATTTGGCCACCTTAATTACAAGTATCTTTTTGATCTTAGTGAAAAATAAATGGTCATAGGGTTACCAAATATTAAGTTTTCCAAAGGAGTCTGTCAAGGTTGCATCTTAGGAAAACACCCAACGCATAAATTTGAGAAAGCTAGTCATGAGAGAACCTCTGCACCTCTTGAGTTGATCCACAGTGATGTTGCTAGCCCATTTCCTCATATGTCAATGAGTCAGGCCAAATATGTATTGGCATTCATAGATGACTTTTCCAAGTACTGCTGGGTTTACCTCCTAAAACACAAGTCTGAAGTTTTTGGCCTCTTCAAAGTCTTTAAGTCTTTGGTTGAAAACCAGTCTGGAAGGAAAATCAAGGTCCTCAGATCTGAAAATGGTGGTGAGTATGTCAAGTCTGAGCTCATTCAATATTGTACAGATGCAGGTATTCATATGCAGCACTCTATCCCTTACACACCACCGCAAAATGGTGTTACTGAGAGGAAGAACAGATCACTGAAAGAGATGGCAACATGCATGATGGAAGCTAAGACTTTGCCACCAAATTTTTGGGCTGAAACTATAAACTGTGCATCCTATATCTAGAATAGATTTCCTCATAAACAACTTGATGGTATGACTCCTTTCGAAGCATGGAGTGGGAACAAGCCAGATGTGACCCATTTCAAAATTTTTGGCTCAAGGGCTTGGGCTAGAATTCCAACAGAAAAGAGAAAGGCTTTGCAGCCCCAAATCCAAGAGTGTCTATTTGTTGGGAAATGTGAAGATTCAAAAGGGTACAAGCTAATCAATTTGGGAACAAAAAAATCCTTTACTGAAAGGAGTGTTCAATTCCAAGAAGATCCCCTAGCAGTAGTGGAAGTTGGAGAATCCTCTTCACCACCAGAACCATTGAATGTAAGTGAAGAGATAGTTGAACTTGCTGATTCTGATATGTCTGATAAGGATTATTTAATTGTATATCCTAATATTCCTACAATACCAAAATGGGTAGCAAAGACCATTCATGCAGCTGGAGAACTAGCTGGAAATCCTAATGATCCTAGGAGGACTAGATCTTAGTTTGAGAGTGCTCTGTGCATGAAAGATCCTATGTTTGCAGAAAAATGATATCTCATGGTTGAATCAGACCCATAGACATATGAATATGCAGCAAAATATCCAATATGGAAAACAGCCACGAAAGAAGAGTTCATCCCACTCCAGAAGAACAACACTTGGGAGTTGGTTGATCTTCCCCCAGGGAGGAAGCTAGTTCAGTATAAGTTGGTTTACAAAACCAAATTTGCTTCTAATGGTTCATATTTGAAAGACAAGGCCAGATTGGTAGCCAAGGGATACTCACAAGTACATGGCATAGACTACAATGAGACCTTTGTACCAGTGGAAAAGATGGACTCCATCAGGATAGCCTTAGCCATTGCAGCTTCGAAGCAGTGGGAGGTACATCACATGGATGTGAAGTGTGCTTTCCTAAATGGAGATCTCACTAAATATATTTACATGCAGAAGCCTCAAGGATTTTCTACTAATCCGTCTCTTGTGTGCAGGCTAAGGAAGTCATTGTATGGGCTTGGTATGCCAAGATCGATAGCTTTCTGATATCACTAAATTTTGTTCGATGAAAGTCAGATCCAAATGTATATTTGAATCTTATTCATGGTTAATTACTGATCATTTTTTTTTATGTTGATGACCTTCTCATTACAAGAAGCTCAAAGGATGAAATTGCTTCCTTGAAGGATGCAATGAACCATGCATTCTCAATGATAGACTTGGGGTTATTGTGCTATTTTTTGGGTCTTGAGATTGCTCAAACCAAAAATGGGATAAAATACATGAGTCCAAGTATGCCTTGGATTTGCTGAACAAATTCAACATGAAGAATTGCAGGCCAAGCAAGACTCCTTTCCTTTCAGAAGTTAAGCTTGAAGAAGTCGATTCTTCACCTATGGTAAACAATACATTGTGTAGGCAATTGATTGGATGTTTGCTGTATCTTACACATAATCAACCTGATATTTCTTATGCAGTAAGTGTGGCTTCAAGATACATGGATCATCCTCATGAGACCCATTGGAGAGCAGCCAAAAGGATCCTTAACTTTGTTCAGGGAACAAGGACTTATGGGATCTTTTACAAAGCTAAATTTGATCTTGATTTGATTGGGTTTACTGATAGTGATTGGGAAGGTGACAACACAGATCAAAAGTAAACATCAGGATATGTGTTCATGCTTGCTCAAGGACCAATCACCTGGTCAAGCAAGAAACAAAGTTCCATTGCACTCTCATCTACAGAAGCAGAGTACAAAGGAGTTGTAAATGCAGCAACTCAATGTCTATGGTTGCAGGGGTTACTTGGTGAGTGTGGCTTCGAATCGGACTACTCAACTACTATCTATTGTGATAATCAAAGTACCATTAAAATCTAGAATGATCCAGTTCAGAGACAGAGAACCAAACACATTGAGATCCATATGCACTACATCAAATAGCTTGTGCATGATGCCACCATTCACCTACTCTTATGTTCATCTTCAGAACAAGTAGCAGATATCTTCACCAAAGATTTTTGTGAGAATACATTCAGAAATCTCAAATCACTGCTGGGGATTGTTGATCATGCTGTGAAGCATGAGTGATGACAAGATTTCCAAATTTTGTTTTACTGTCCATGTTTAAAGGAGGATTCTTCCCACTGGGTTTTTGCCTCTTTCCTTGCATAAATGGACATGCAGTATGTAAAGGGTGACTAAGCCTTGTTGCTAGGCCCTATAATTTTCTGATATTTTACTCATAATTCAGGGGTAGGGGGGGTGTTAGAATAATCAACACATAGTTAGCTACCTTAGACATTAATTGATCCATTTTTTTTCTTATTTGCCTAGTTTCCATATTCCACCTTATGCAAGTTGTCCTCCACACATCCAAAGTGGTAAAACTTGCTAAATTTGAGAAATGGAGTGCTTGGGAAACCACTTGGAATCAAATCTACTTTATTCCTCGCCTTCCTAGTGCATGTCTGCTTTTTCTTCTTTATTGCCTGCTTTTTTTGAGTTTTAAGGAATTGGGAAAGTTTGACTAGGTGAAGTTAACTTGTTTTTTGTCCTCATCATCCTCCACTCTTTTATCCTAAGAAAAGCATGTATGAGTTGTCCTTCCATCATCTATTATCTTGCCTAATTTATTTTTCCAATTCATGAGCTCCTAGACAGATTTGGAAAGTACTTTATGCACCTATGGCGGATTTGCTTAGATTTAGTAAGCCTGCTTTTGAAAAAATTCGAATGGCATATTTATGCATTCCAATATCTCATGTAATTATTTATTGTGGAATCCTATGACTTCACAGGGTTGGCTATTGTACACTTATTCAATACAAATTAGTGTTTTGCTCCATATTCAGTCTCCTTTGTGTGTAATTTGCATGCGTAATTGGCAATTTTTGTGAGTGTAATTCTTCTAACACTTGGGTTTAATGTCCACATGGTATCAGAGCTAAGGTTCTCAAAGTTCAAGTTCTACATGGTATTACAGCTGAGGATATCAAAGCTCTACATGATATCAGATCTTTCAGAGTTCATTAATTAATCCTCTTTTTTTTCCAGATTTGTAGGTTTATTTTGCAGGCTCAACTTCGAATGGATTCAATAGTATCTGTTTCTATTCTTTCTCCATTCCCAAGCTATTCAGAGTGGAAACTGAAGATGATTTCATATCTAAAGAGCAAGGTATCTATGAGATATCTATTGGAGTTGGTGAAGAGTCTTATGAAGATCCAAGTGACTAGTTGAATGACTGTGATAAAAAAAAATTGGAGCTATTTGTCTATCTATCTCTCCATGCATGCGCTACCTTATTGATTTTGTTGATTACCCAAAGGATCTCTGGACAACATTGGATAGAGTTTTTGGAAAGGACAATGAGGATCCTTCTAGCTATGTGGAGAGTGCCTCTAGTTCCTCAATGATTTCTCTCTCTCAATATGTCTCGGCCTCTACAGTCTCTGATGAAGTTGATCATGAAGAAGAAGTTTCTCATACAGTTCCTGTTGCTACTACTCTCTTTTATTCGAATGCTTCCTCTTTCAATCAAGAAGCAAATATTGAAGAGCCATATTTTTTTGTGTCTCTTGAAATACAAGATCTTGATTCATCTTCTTATGATGTTGTTGATGAAAAAGAAGTGACTAATGGAACTGCTATTACTATTGATGATTCACTCACACATTCAGTGTTCTCTATATATTCTGTCATGGATTCTGAGATCGATATGCCAGAACTCTCACACTTTGTGCATGCCTCTCTCCTTGAGGGTGCGCAACCCAGTGACTTCTAAGATGTTTGTTTACCCAAATCAAGACCTTCTATTGTTTTTCCACTTACCATACTTGATCCCATGTGGTTCTGCAACTCCTCCTTTGTTCTTGGCACTCATTCTCAGAGCCTCCTTGAATATTTTGAACATCACTACCTTTCCTCCTTACATTCTTCTACTATAGAGGATTGTTTACTAGTATATTCCCATGAGTCTACTATTGTGCTTATTTGTGATCTCTTGGATTATTTGGAAGCTAGATCTACCCATGGAGACCATGCATTCACACTTTTTCATCACATGCCTTCTCTATATTCCTACATGATCACTTGCACACATCTTCTCTTTGTAAATGAAGATGGAGACATGATACACTCGCTTGGACAGTTATTTCACCTATCTGGAGCTCAATTCATCTCTATTGGTTCAAATTTCAAGTCATCTCATCATCTTGGAGCTGATTACAAGTCTCAATATCCTTCAGTATTGCCTTCACATCATTGGATTTCAGTTCTTCTACATGGTCCTAGTTTCCATCCTGCAGTTGTCCTTGATCCAGGTGAGCAGATTTATCTTCTTCCCAAGAAGAAGATTCCTCTAGACATCAGCATTTAGTTTGGATTAGTAGCAACACCAGCAGCTAAATATTTTTGGTATTGCTTTTCATGTCCTTTCTTGAGCGAGGATTTTCCCCTTGAGGTTTTGCCTCTTTCCTCATTTCTTTGGACAAGATAAATTGTAAAAGGGTGACCATAGCTTTATTGCTGGGCCCTATAGGCATATATATTTCTGATTAGTTCGGGGATATCATCATAAATTCAGGCTTAAAGGGGGGTGTTGGAATATAATAAACCCACTCTTAAAATAATTAATCATTATTTGATTAATTTCCTATCCACTAGCTAAGATAATTGGCATCCACTTGCACCTTAGAGTCAACACTTGCCATCTATATCCTAGGAATGATTTATTTCTAATTATGGGTTGATCTTGACCACTTTATGGCCATCCATAATTGGTAACTGTGCTTTACAACAGAATCTGCTTTATTTTGTTTTTTATGCTTTATCCTGCTTTTCTATGGATAAGGTAAAGCTAGTCAACTAGGAAATTGGAAGCTTTTGTTTCCAACCCATCCTCCATTATTTTGTCTCCATATTCTAGGATTAACAAGTCTTTCCTTCACTCATCATCACTCACACATGCTATTGCTAATTCGTGAGGTGCTTGGTAGATTGGGAAAGTGCTTTAGTCGACTATGGGGTTTATCATAATTAGTAAGCCTGTTTTATGATCTAGCTTGAGTTGTCTTCATGCAACTCCTTTTTCCTTTATAAGGATGTATTACATATGTAATAATATCAATTATCATTTATTGATCATTCATTAATGTGTGTTCATTAATTCTTCTTCTTCTCTCATTATGCTAATTCTCTACAATTCTCTGTGAAGTTAATTGTGTGCCTAGATCCTTAGCCAGTTTATGAAATTCCTTATGCCATCAAGGCTTTAGAATTTCTACATGGTATCAGAGCTAAGTTTCTAAAATTTCAAGTTATACATGGTATTAGAGCCAAGGATATCAAATATCTACATGATATTAGATCTTTGAGAGTTCATTAATTAATCCTCCTTTCTTTTAGATTTGCAGGTTTATTTTCCAGTTTCAACTTCGAATGGATTCAAGAGTATCAATTCCTATTCTTTCTCCATTTACAAGCTATTAAGAGTGGAAACTGAAGATGATTTGATATATAAAGAGACAAGGTCTCTATGAGATATCTATTGGAGCTGGTGAAGAGTCTTATGAAGAGCCAAGTGACTGGTTGACTAATGGAGCTTCTATTGCTATTGATGATTCACTCACACTTTCAGTGTTCTCTATATCTTCTATCATGGATTCTGATATCCATATGCCATACCTCTCACACTTTGTGCATGCCTCTGTTCTTGATGGTGCACAACCCAATGACTTACAGGATGTTTGTTTAGACAAATCAAGTCCTTCTAGTTTTTTTCCACTTACCATACTTGATCCCATGTGCTTCTGTATCTCCTCCTTTGTTCTTGGCACTCATTCTGAGAGCCTCCTTGAAGATTTTGAACATCACTACCTTTCCTCCTTACATTCTTCTACTATAGAGGATTGTTTACCAGTATATTCCCATGAGTCTACTGTTGTGCTTATTTGTGATCTCTTGGATTATTTGGAATCTATATCAACCCATGGAGCCCATGCATTCGCACTCTTTGATCACATGCCTTCTCTATATTCCTACATGATCACTTGCACACATCCTCTCTGTGTAAATGAAGATGGAGACATGATACACTCACTTGGACAATTATTTCACCTATCTTGATCTCAATTCATCTCTATTGGTTTGAATTTCAAGTCATCTCATCATCTTGGAGCAGATTACAAGTCTCACGATCCTTCAGTATTGCCTTCACATCATTGGATTTCAGTTGTTCTACATGGTCCTAGTTTCCATCCTGCAACTGTCCTTGATCCAGGTGAGCAGATTTATCTTCTTCCCAAGAATAAGATTCCTCCAAACATTAGTATTTAGTTTGGAGCAGCAGCAACACTAGCAGCTCAACATTTTTGGTATTGCTTTTCATGTCCTTTCTTGAGGGAGGATTTTCCCCTTGAGGTTTTGCCTCTTTCTTCATTTCTTTGGACAAGATAAATTGTAAAAGGGTGGCCATATATTTATTGATGGGCCCTATAGGCATATATATTTCTGATTAGTTCAGGGATGTCATCATAAAGTTGGGCTTAAAGGGGGGTGTTGGAATATAATAAACCCACTCTTAAAATAATTAATCATTATTTGATTAATTTCCTACCCACTAGCTTAGATAGTTGCATCCACTTGCACCTTAGAGTCAACGCTTGCCATCTATATCCTAGGAATGATTTATTTCTGATTCTGGGTTGATCTTGACAAGTTTATGGCCATCCAAAATTGGTAACTGCACTTTATAGCATAATCTGCTTTATTCTGCTTTTTCTGCTTTATCCTGCTTTTCTATGGATAAGGTAAAGCTAGTCAACTAGGAAACTGCCAGCTTTTGTTGCCAACCCATTCTCCATTATTTTGTCTCCATATTATAGGATTAGCAATTATTTCCTTCACTCATCATCACTCACACATGCTATTGCTAATTCGTGAGGTGCTTGGTAGATTGGGAAAGTGCGTTAGTCAACTATGGGGTTTATCATAATTAGTAAGCCTGCTTTATGAGCTAGCTTGAGTTGACTTCATGCAAATCCTCTTTCCTATATAAGGATTTATTACCTATGTAATAATATCAATTATAATTTATTGATCATTCATTAATGTGTGTGCATTAATTATTCTTCTTCTCTCATTATGCTAATTCTCTACAATTCTTTGTGAGGTTAATTGTGTGCCTAGATCCTTAGCTAGTTTATGAAATTCCTTATGCGATCAAGGCTTTAGAATTTTCAAATGGTATCAGAGCCTTTGTAGATTGATTTCTCTCCTTCCAATTTGTTATTGCAGGTTCACCATCATTGACTGGGAGCATTCTGCTGACTGAAGGGACAATTTCTAAGCTATGGATCAATCTCAGAAGATCATCTTGACTCCATTTAACTTCTTTGAATGGAAAGCAGAGATGGAGATACTATTGAGAGAGAAAGGCCTCTACAGAGTGACTATGAAAACAAAAGTAGATCCCAATGCAGCTATAGAGAAAATTAAATGGCACAACAGGAGGGATGAGGCCTATGGTCTCCTATGTATGAGCATAGCTAGAGACCTCTTTTTCCATCTTGATGGATTGACATCACCAAATGAAGTATGGGAGAATCTTGTTGAGATTTTTGGTAAGATAGATGAGATGAGGGGACATCAAATTGAAAATGAATTGATCTCCCTAAGTCCCAATAGCTTTGAATCCCTACAACTCTATTTTTCCAAGTTCAAAGCACTTGTTTTGCAGCTAAAATAGTGTGGGATCGAAAAGAAGGATGCACAACTAGTTTTGGCCATACTCTCAAAGCTTGGCCTTGAATATTTAGTGTTTGTATCTACCTTCTATGCCACAAAGTTGAAATCTTGAGCCTGGGAAATGCCTAGCCTTACAAATTTCATGGAATCTCTCACACAAGAACAAGATAAACTGGTGATGATGGGCACCATCAAACCTTCCAAAGACCAAGCTCTGGTTGCTGGAGATTCGAGGGTGGATTCAGAAGGCAAGAAGAAAGCTAAGAATCCACCTGAGCAAAAGAGAGACAAGAACAAGTCTCCAGAGGAGCCTCAAGGTTCCAAGAAGAACCCCCCAGAAGAAGAAGAACAAAGGAGAAATGAGCAAGTGCGCATACTACAGTAAGGGAAATCATCCTAAAAGCTCCTGCATGAAGAAGAAAATTGACATGCTGACCCAACCCCTGGACAAGAATGGCATCTCCCTTCCTGACAGCTCAAATAAGAGAGAAGGAGGATCAAATTCAGAATATAGAGAGAGAGTTCATGCATTGGTTGCTGGCACATCAAGCTCACCTAGTTTCATGATTGATTCTGGAGCTTCAAGACATATGGTTTCAACCAAGGAGGCATTCACCTCACTTGACATGTTGAAATGTCCACCAATAGTATTGGGAGATGACTCTCTCACTGAAATTTTGGGCAAAGGGAGGATTGATCTTGACCATGGTAAGTTCAGCGATGTGTTGTATGTTCCAGGTCTTGCCTCTAACCTCTTATCAGTGTATCAGATGACCCACAAAGGGTCTGCAAAGAAGGTCATATTCTCCCCTGACGAAGTTGAGATCATAGAGATATCAAGTGGTAAAGTCATTGCAAAAGGAGTTGCAAATCACACTTCGAAGGTATCCATGTTCTCACACTTCCTACCTTATGAAAACCCCTTTGCTCTTTTGATTCATGCTAATGAGGCAAGAAAGCTTTGGCATGAAATATTTGGCCACCTTAATTACAAGTATCTTTCTAATATTAGTGAAAAAGAAATGGTGATAGGGTTACCAAAGATTAAGTTTTCCAAAGGAGTCTGTCAATGTTGCATCTTAGGAAAACACCCAGAGCATAAATTTGAGAAAGCTAGTCATGAGAGAACCTCTGCACCTCTTCAGTTGATCCACAGTGATGTTGCTGGCCCATTTCCTCATATGTCAATGAGTCAGGTGAAATATTCATTGGCATTCATAGATGAATTTTCTAGGTACTGCTGGGTTTACTTCCTGAAACACAAGTCTGAAGTTTTTGGCCTCTTTAAAGTCTTTAAGGATTTGGTTGAAAACCAGTCTGGGAGGAAACTCAAGGTCCTTAGATCTGACAATGGTGGTGAGTATGTCAAGTTTGATTTCATTCAATATTGTGTAGATGTAGGTATTTAGATGTAACATTCTATCCCTTACACACCACAGCACAATGGTGTTGCTGAGAGGAAGAACATATCACTGAAAGAGATGACAACATGCATGATGAAGGCTAAGAATTTTCCACCAAAGTTTTGGGCCGAAGCTATAAAATGTGCAGCCTATATATAGAATAGGGTGCCTCATAAACAACTTGATGGTGTGAATCCTTTTGAAGCATGGAGTGGGCACAAGCCATATGTGACCCATTTTAGGATTTTTGGCTCAAGGGCTTAGGCTAGAATTCCAACAGAAAAGAGGAAGGCTTTGCAGCCCCAAAGCCAAGAGTGTCTATTTTTTGGGTAGTCTAAAGATTCAAAAGGGTACAAGCTGATAAATTTGAGTACAAACAAAGCCTTCATTGAAAGGAGTGTTTAGTTCCAAGAAGAGCCCCTAGCAGCAGTGGAAGTTGGAGAATCCTCTTCACCACGAGAACCATTGAATGTAAGTGAAGAGATAGTTGCACTTGCTGATTCTGATATGTCTGATAATGATGATTTCATTGCAGATCCTAACGGTCATACAAGACAAAAATGGGCAGCAAATACCATTCATGCAGCTGGAGAACTAGCTGGAAATCCTAATGATCCTAGGAGGATTAGATCTCAGTTTGAGAGTGCTCTGTGCATGAAAGATCCTATGTTTGTAGAGAAATTCTATCTGATGGTTGAATCAGACCCACAAACATGTGAACATGCAGAAAAATATCCAATATGGCAAACAGACATGAAAGAATAGTTCAGCTCACTCCAAAAGAACAACACTTGGGAGCTGGTTGATCTTCCCCCATGGAGGAAGCTAGTTCAGTGTAAGTGGGTTTACAAAACCAAATTTGCTGCTAATGGTTCACCTTTGAAATACAAGGACATATTGGTAGGCAAGGTCTACTCACAAGTACATGGCATAGACTACAATGAGACCTTTGCACCAGTGGCAAAGATGGACTCCATCAGGCTAGCCTTAGCCATTACAACTTTGAAGCAGTGGGAGATACATCACATGGATGTGAAGTGTACTTTCCTAAATGGAGATATCAATGAAGAGATTTAAATGCAGAAGCCTCAAGGATTTAATACTAATCCATCTATTGTGTGCAGGCTAAAAAAGTCATTGTATGGTATTAAGCAAGCCCCCAGGGCTTGGTATGCCAAGATCGATAGATTTCTGCTATCACTTAATTTGGTTCGATGAAAGTCAGATCCAAATGTCTATTTGAAGAGAATTCATGGTTCATTAATGATCATTGTTTTGTATGTTGATGACCTTCTCATTACAGGAAGCTCAAATGATGAAATTGCTTCCTTGAAGGATGCAATGAACCATGCATTCTCAATGATAGACTTGGGGTTATTGAGCCAGTTTCTGGGTCTTGAGATTGCTCAAACCAAAAATGGGATAAAATTACATCAGTCCAAGTATGCCTTTGATTTCCTGAACAAATTCAGCATGAAGGATTGGAAGCAAAGCAAGACTCATTTCCTTTCAGGAGTTAACCTTGAAGAAGCTGATTCTTCACCTATGGTAAAGAATACACTATATAGGCAATTGATTGGATGTTTGCTATATCTTACACATACTCGACCTGATATTTCTTATGCAGTAAGTGTGGCTTAAATATAAATGGATCAGCCTCATGAGATCCATTGGAGAGAAGCCAAAAGGATCCTTATCTTTGTTCAGGGAGCAAGGACTCATGGGATCTTCTACAAAGCTAAATCTGATCTTGATTTGATTGGGTTTACTGATAGTTATTGGGAAGGTGACAAAACAGATCAAATTTCAACATCAGGATATGTGTTCATGCTTGCTGAAGGACCAATCAGCTGGTCAGGAAAGAAAAAGAGTGCCATTGCACTCTCATCTATAGAAGCAGAGTACAGAGGAGTTGTAAAATGCAGCAGCTCAATGCCTATGGTTGCAGGGGTTACTTGGTGAGTGTGGCTTCGAATCAGAATACTCAACTACTATCTATTGTGATAATCAGAGTACCATTCGAATCCGTAATGATCCTGTTCAGAGACAGATAACGAAACACATTGAGATCCATATGCACTACATCATACAGCTTGGCATGATGGCACCATTCACCTACTCTTCTGTTCATCTTCAGAACAAGTAGCAGATATCTTCACCAAATTTTTTTGTGAGAAGACATCAGCAATCTAAAATAATTGCTAGGGATTGCTGGTCATGCTGTGAAGCATGAGTGATGACAAGATTTCCAAATTTTGTTTTACTGTCCATGTTTAAGGGACGATTTTTCCTGCTGGGTTTTTGCCTCTTTGCTTGGTTAAATGGACATGCAGTATGTAAAGGGTGACTAAGCCTTGTTGCTAGGCCCTATAATTTTCTGATAATTTACTCATAATTCAGGATTAAGGAGGGGTGTTACAATAATCAACCCATAGTTAGCTACCTTAGACATTAATTAATCCAATTTTTGTCTTAGTTGCCTAGTTTCCATATTCCACCTTATGCATGTTCGGGTACACAGGGTACTCCCAAAAGATCGAACACCTTCAGATACCGCTTCACACAAACAGATCACATATCAACACACTGATGTTTGTCACGTGGTTAAAACCCTCGAGAGGGAAACAATCCACGGCCCCAGCCAAATAGCTACTTGGAGCAATTTATTATGCAAAAGAAAGAAAGTTACATGAGCTTCTCATAATCGATCAACTAGCCAAGGACCCTCTATGCTCTTTAAATAGAGATCATAGACCAATCGGGTGTTAATCTATGGATCAATGGTAGGTATGATCTAAGATAAGTTGAACCATCGGATCACTCTATGTATA
Source organism: Pseudotsuga menziesii (assembly GCA_001517045.1). Taxonomy (NCBI): domain Eukaryota; kingdom Viridiplantae; phylum Streptophyta; class Pinopsida; order Pinales; family Pinaceae; genus Pseudotsuga; species Pseudotsuga menziesii. Next base: position 115,559 of record LPNX010066536.1, read on the forward strand.
CAACATACCGTGACCATCAGATTAGAATATTTACAAATGCATACTAATGCATACTAAAGAAACACACTTTTACCTAACAGATATATTACACAAGTTGATCTTAACCAACTCCTAAGTGTCTAAATATCCTAACATCCCCCCTTAAGAGCAACTTGGGATAGGATTGAAGGATTTACAAAAGTGACACTATTAGGAGAAGGAAGGAGGCATTAGAGCCTATCCCCCCTTAAGGACACATTCCTGAACTCCTAACATAGACCGAATTTTAGAAAACTTCGCTTCTGTAAGAGACTTGGTGAAGATGTCTACAACTTGATCATCTTTAGGGAAATAGAGAACTTTAATAACACTATCATGAACAATATTTCTTATGAAGTGCATGTGTAGTTTAATGTGTTTGCTGCGCTGATGTAGAACTGGATCTTTGGCAAGTTTGATGGCATTTTGATTGTCACACCAAAGTGGAGTAGGCTGCTACTGGAGTAGGAAGTAAACCCAAGTGCGTCTGGAGTAGTCATAATTGAAAGTTAAGAAATATTTGAAACCAGAAAAGGAAGTAGATGGAATAGGGCCACACAAGTCACTATGCATAAGCTCCAAGGGAATCGAGGCGTGCCAAGAGGCACGTTTGTCAAAACTGTCCCGATGATGTTTTCCAAGTACACAACCGGAACAAACACCATCCTTGCAAGATACCAATGGAAGACCAGTCACCATATTGTCTTTACATAGTTGTTGCAATGAGCGATAATTTAAGTGACCAAATCACTCATGCCAAAGTTGGATCAAGCTATCACTATGAGCAACAAAAACTGAAGGAAAAGGTGATGACCCAAAGTTGTTAAATTTGTACAACCTGGTAATATCATCAACAATTCTAGTAGCAAGAATATTTTGAGGATTTTTAAAATCCTTAATTACAACTTGGTGAGGTGTAAACGTCACAGTTTTACCTTCACTTGAGTGAGTAATTTGATAGACTGATAACAAATTGCAGGAAATTTTTGGAACACATAGTACATCACTGAAATGACCATTTTCTACTGGAACTGTTCCAGATCCTACAACACTTAGAGATCTATCATCACCAACAAATATTTTGTTGGTGTTACATTTATGCATAGTAGAAAAGATGGTTTTATCCTTATCCATATGATAAGATGCTCCAGAATCAATGAGCCATTCATTTGAAGTAAAAGAACAAGATGCAGTATAAGAGTAACCAGAAGCACAAAGTGCATGTCCATGAGAGTTAGATTCTAAAGACGAATCTAGGATGATGTGGTGCTTCTTCATTGCTGCTTCCAAGGTTGCCATCTTCTTAAAACACTTAGATTCATCATGATTATCTTTCCCACAAAAATTGCAATGACATTCAGTCTTCTTTCCTTTTTGCTTGGATCCTTTGTCATTTTTTAAAGAAGGAGCTGACTAAGAGGGTTTGGGACCCTTGTTGTTTTGCTTATTATTGCGAAAATTCTGTTTCTTGGGAGGCTTGGACTTTTCTTTTTGTTGGGACAATAAGGTTTTCCCATATGTATCTGCATTGTTAATTATTCCAATATGAATGAGCTTATCTTGCTCTCTAATTAAGGAATCACAAAAGGATTCAACACTAGGCTCTTGATAGCTAGCTGCAATCAAGGATTCTTTCATGGAGTAAAATGTAGATACAAAAACAGAGTATGTAGGTCCAAGTTTGGAAATAATATGATAAATACATTGTTTGTCTTCTTTCTTGATCTTGCATTCTGCACATAATAATATAAGAGTTTTATACTTAGATAAATAGTCTTGAATGCATGAAAAATCATTTGGATTCAAGGAAAGCAACTCATTCTCAAGTTGATGACCCCGAATTTCATTGTATTTACCAAACACAGATTCCAACATTTCCGATGCTTTATCAGGTTCATCAATTCCAGATATGTGGAATCACAAATGAGTAGAGATTGACATCCCAATCAATCTACGAGATTCATTACATCTATTTGCCCATTTAATTTTCTTATCATCATCAATGGGTTTTGTTTCTTTCCCTGAGGTTATCCTGAAAAGTCCCCTACTTCGTAGAACATCCTCCATATGAGATTTCCATGAAAAATAGTTAGAACTTGTAAGTATAATATCACAAGGGGTATCCATACTGTAAAATAATATCTAAAAAAATAGAAACTAACTGTCTGGATGCAAAGATCTCGAAAAAATATGCGGTTTTAAAAAAACGGCACTTAAAACTGATTCTGAATGATGAAGTTATGCTTGATCAAAGAAAATGTTGAAGATGTCCCCAATAGTGATGTGGCAGATATTAACTTGACCAACTAAAAAAAAAAAGCCCCCTCTTCCCAAAATCAACCTTTGACAATCATTTTTACAATAAAGTTGCTTTGAAGTGAATCACTATTGTAGAATAAGTGATGTTCACTTTTACAATAATGTGACTTTTAAATAGTGCGGAAATAAATTAAAAGACTTAAGTGACTCACTTTTATTTTATTTTATTTATATGAGATGCACTTTTGCAATAAAGTAACTTGAAAATAGAAATTGCATGCACTAAAAAGTAGCTTGATAAGACTTGAACTCAAGACTTATCAAGGTGTAAAGCAACTTTGGCCCAAGTGAGCTAAGTTTAAAAGGTACATAAAAGTATGGAAAGAGGAATGGGATTTTTTTTTTTTTTAAACTCTTCTCTCTCGTTTTCCGTGCTTGCTTTCTTTTCCTGCAAATCAAAAAAAAAAATGAAAAACAACATAAAAAAAAACTTTTTCCATACAATGGGATTAGATATTGGTTAGCTTACCCGAAAAGTCTACGTTTTCAAGTTTTCTCGTTGTTTCTGATTTTCCGTAATCGCACAAGGTGCACGGAAAAGAGCATACATAGCTGAGAAGACAAAAAAACTTTCCCTTACTGTTTCTGATTCGCCGTGATCGTTCAAGGTGCACGAAAAAGAGCATACACAGTTAGGGAAAACAACAGTACGAGACTAAAACATAAAAGATCTAATAATAAACTGATAAAATATGAGAGATTTAAAAAAAAAACAAATCCGTCACTGTAACATTATACCTTCAGATTTGCCGAAATGGGTGTTTCTGGAGAAAATGGAAACGGTTTTCGGTGAAATGAAAACTATTTCCCAATGGAAGCGACACTTTGGACGCAATGGAATAGCTCCCATAGGCCACAAATGCATAGAAAATACAGAACCAGAAACCCTTTCAAAGTTTTGGCAACACCGGTTCTAGATCTTGATCAAAACCGAAAAAGGCTCTTCATAAAAGCTCTGATACCATGTTAGGGTTCACAGGGTACTCCCAAAGTACCAAACACCAAGAGAAACCACTTTACACAAATGAATCACAGATCAACACACCGATGTTTGTCACGTGGTTGTCCTCCATGCATCCAAAGTGGTCAAACTTGCTAAATTTGAGTCATGGAGTTCTTGGTAAACCACTTGGAATCAATTCTACTTTATTCCTAGCCTTCCTAGCACATGTGTGCTTTTTCTTCTTTATTGCCTGCTTTTTCTGAGTTTTAAGGCAATTGGGAAAGTTTGACTAGGTGAAGTTAACTTGTTTTTTGTCCTGATCATCCTCCACTCTTTTCTCCTAAGAAAAGCATGTATGAGTTGTAATTCCATCATCTATTAGCTTGCCTAATTTATTTTTCCAATTGGTGAGCTCCTAGACAGATTTGGAAACTGCTTTATGCACCCATGGGGGATTTGCTTAGATTTAGTAAGCCTGCTTTTGACCAAATTCGAATGGCATCCTTATGCATTCCAATCTCTCATGTAATTATTTATTGTGTTAGCCTATGACTTCACAGGGTTGGCTATTGTACACTTAATCAATACATATTAGTGTTCTGCTCCATATTCAGTCTCCTTTGTGTGTAATTTGCATGTGTAATTGGCAATTTTTGTGAGTGTAATTGTTCTAATACCTGGGTTCAATTTCCACATGGTATCAGAGCTAAGGTTATCAAAGCTCAAGTTCTACATGGTATTAGAGCTGAGGATATCAAAGCTCTAGATGATATCAGATCTTTGAGAGTTCATTAATTAATCCTCCTTTTTTTCATATTTGCAGGTTTATTTTATAGGTTCAACTTTGAATGGATTCAAAAGTATCAGTTCCTCTTCTTTCTCCATTCATAAGCTATTTAGAGTGGAAACTGAAGATGATTTCATATCTAAAGAGACAAGGTCTCTATGATATATCTATTGGAGCTAGTGAAGAGTCTTATGAAGAGGCAAGTGACTGGTTGAATGATTATGATAGAGCAATTAGAGCTATTTTTCTAGCTATCTCTCCATGCATGCGCTACCTTATTGATTCTATTGATTACCTAAAGGATCTCTGGACAACATTGGATAGAGTTTTGGGAAAGGACAATGAGGATCCTTCTAGCTATGTGGAGAGTGCCTCTAGCTCCTCAATGATTTCTCTCTCTCAAGATGTCTCAGCCTCTACAGTCTCTAGTGAAGTTGATCATGAAGAAGAACTTTCTCATACAGTTCCTGTTGCTACTACTCTCTTTGATTCGAATGCTTCCTCTTTCAATCAAGAAGCAAATATTGAAGAGCCATCTTTTTCTGTGTTTCTTGAAGTAGAAGATATTGATTCATCTTCTTATGATGTTGTTGATGAAAAATAATTGACTAATGGAGCTTCTATTGCTATTGATGATTCACTCACACATTCAGTGTTGTCTATGTCTTCTATCATGGATTCTGAGATCCATATGCCACACCTCTCACACTTTGTGCATGCCTCTCTTCTTGATGGTGTGCAACCCAGTGATTTCCAGGATGTTTGCTTAGCCAAATCAAGTCCTTCTAGTGGTTTTCCACTTACCATATTTGATCCCATGTGCTTATGCAGCTCCTCCTTTGTTCTTGGCACTCATTCTCAGAGCGTCCTTGAAGATTTTGAACATCACTATCTCTTCTGCTCTCATACTTCTACCATAGAGGATTCTTTACCAATATATTCCCATGAGTCTACTGTTGTGCTTATTTGTGATCTCTTGCATTCTTTGGAAGCTAGATCAACCCATGGATCCCATGCATTTACACTCTTTGATCCCATGCTTTCTCTATGTTCCTACATGATCACTTGCACACATCCTCTCTATGTAAATGAAGATGGAGACATGATAGATTCACTTGGACAATTATTTCACCTATCTGGAGCTTATTTCATCTCTATTGTTTCGAAGTTCAAGTCATATCATCATCTTGGAGCTGATTACAAGTCTCAAGATCCTTCAGTATTTCCTTCACATCATTGGATTTCAGTTGTTCTACATGGTCCCAGTTTCCATCTTGCAACTGTCCTTGATCCAGGTGAGCAGATTTATCTTCTTCCCAAGAAGAAGATTCCTCCAGACATCAGCATTTAGTTTGGAGCAGTAGCAACATTAGTAGTTCAACATTTTTGGTATTGATTTTCATGTCCTTTCTTGAGGGAGGATTTTCCCCTTAAGGTTTTTCCTCTTTCCTCATTTATTTGGACAACATAAATTGTAAAAGGGTGACCATAGCTTTATTGCTAGGCCCTATATGCATATATATTTCTGATTAGTTTAGGAATATGATCATAAAGTCAGGCTTAAAGCAGGGTGTTGGAATATAATAAACCCACTAATAAAATAATTAATCATTATTTGATTAATTTCCTACCCACTAACTTAGATAGTTGGCATCCACTTGCACCTTAGAGTCAACACTTTCCATCTATATCCTAGGAATGATTTATTCCTGATTCTGGGTTGATCTTGACCACTTTAAGGCCATCCAAAATTGGTAACTACACTTTACAGCAGAATCTGCTTTATTCTGTTTTTTCTGCTTTATCCTGCTTTTCTATGGATAAGGTAAAGCTGGTCAACTAGGAAACTGACAACTTTTGTTTCCAACCCATCCTCCATTATTTTCTCTCCATATTCTAGGATTAGAAAGTCTTTTCTTCACTCATCATCACTCACACATGCTATTGCTAATTCATGAGGTGCTTGGTAGATTGGGAAAGTGCTTTAGTAAGCCTGCTTTATGAGCTAGTTTGAGTTGTCTTCATGCAACTCCTTTTTCCTTTATAAGGATGTATTACCTATGTAATAATATAAATTATCAATTATATATTATTCATTAATGTGTGTTCATTAATTCTTCTTCTTCTTTCCTTATGCTAATTCTCTACATATCTATGTGAGGTCAATTGTGTGCCTAGATCATTAGCCAGTTTATGAAATTCCTGATGCCATCAAGGCTTTAGAATTTCTACATGGTATCAGAGCCTTTGTATATAGATTTCTCTCCTTCCAATTTGTTATTGCAGGTTCGACATCATTGACTGGGAGCATTCTGCTGACTAAAGGGACAATTTCTGAGCTCTGGATCAATGTCAGAAGATCATCTTGAATCCATTTAACTTCTTTAAATGGAAAGTAGAGATGGAGATATTGTTGAGAGAGAAAGGCCTCTACAAAGTGACTATGGCAATAGAAGAAGAGCCTAATGCATCTATAGAGAAAATTAAATGGCACAACAGGAGGGATGAGGCCTATGGTCTCCTATGTCTAAGCATATTTAGAGACCTCCTTTTCCATCTTGATGGATTGACATCACCAAATGAATTATCGAAGAATCTTGTTGAGATTTTGGGTAAGACAGATGAGATGAGGGGACATCAAATTGAAAATGAATTGATCTCCCTGAGTCCCAGTAGATTTGAATCCCTGCAACTCTATTTTTCCAAGTTCAAAGACTTGTTTTGCAGCTAAAACAGTGTGGGATCGAAAAGAAGGATGAGCAACTAGTTTTGGCCATACGCTTGAAGCTTAGCCCTGACTATTCAGTGTTTGTATCAACCTTCTATGCCACAAAGTTGACAAATCGACCCTGGAAAATGCCTAGCCTTGCAAATTTCATGGAATCTCTCACACAAGAACAAGATAAACTGGTGATGATGGGCACCATCAAACCTTCCAAAGACCAAGATCTGGTTGCTGGAGATTTGAGGGTGGATTCAAAAGGAAAGAAGAAGTCTAAGAAGCCACTTGAGCAAAAGAGAGACAAGAACAAGTCTCCAGAGGAGCCTCAAGGTTCCAAGAAGAACCCCCATCATAATAAGAACAAAGGAGAAATGAGAAAGTGCGCATACTGTAGTAAGGGAAATCATCCTGAAAGCTCCTACATGAAGAAGAAAATTGACATGCGGACACAGCTCCTGGAGAAGGATGGCATCTCCCTTCCTGACAGCTCAAAGAAGAGAGAAGGAGGATCAAATTCATAAGAGAGAGAGAGTGTTCATGCATTGGTTGCTGGCACATCAAGATCACCTAGTTTCATCATTGATTCTGGAGCTTCAAGACATATGGTTTCGACCAAGGAGGAATTCACCTCACTTGACATGTGGAAAGGTCCACCAATAGTACTGGGAGATGACTCTCTCACTAAAAGTTTGGGAAAAGAAAGGATTGATCTTGACCATGGTAAGTTCAGCAATGTGTTGTTTGTTCCAGGTCTTGCCTCTAACCTCTTATCAGTGTATCAGATGACCCACACAGGGTCTCCAAAGAAGGTCATATTCTCCCCTTATGAAGTTGATATCACAGAGATCTCAAGTGGTAAATTCATTGCAAAAGGAGTTGCAAATCACACTTCAAAGGTATACATGTTCTCACACTTCCTACCTTACTCAAACCCCTCTACTCTTCTGATTCATGCTAATTAGGAAAGCAAGCTTTGGCATGAAAAATTTGGCCACCTTAATTACAAGTATCTTTCTGATCTTAGTGAAAAAGAAATGGTCATGGGGTTGCCAAAGATTAATTTTTCCAAAGGAGTCTGTCAAGGTTGCATCTTAGGAAAACACGCAGAGCATAAATTTGAGAAATCTAGTCATGAGAGAACCTCTACACCTCTTGAGTTGATCCACAGTGATGTTGCTGGACCATTTCCTCATATGTCAATGAGTCAGGCCAAATATGCATTGACATTTATAGATGAATTTTCCAGGTACTGCTGCGTTTACTTCCTAAAACACAAGTTTGAAATTTTTGGCCTCTTCAAAGTCTTTAAGGCTTTGGTTAAAAACCAGTCTGAGAGGAAACTCAAGGTCCTCGGATCTGAAAATGGTGGTGAGTATGTCAAGTCTGAGTTCATTCAATATTATGCAGATGTAGGTATTCATATGGATCATTCTATCCCTTACATACCACAACAAAATGGTGTTGTTGAGAGGAAGAACAGATCACTGAAAGAGATGGCAACATGCATGATGGAGGCTAAGAATTTGCCAATAAAGTTTTGCGCTGAAGCTATAAACTGTGCAGCCTATATCTAAAATAGGGTTCCTCATAAACCTCTTGATGGTATGACTCCTTTCGAAGCATGGAGTGGGCACAAGCCAGATGTGACCCATTTCAGTATTTTTGGCACAAGGGCTTGGGCTAGAATTCCATTAGAAAAGAGGAAGGATTTGCAGCCCCAAAGCCAAGAGTGTATATTTGTTGGGTACTGTGAAGATTCAAAATGGTACAAGCTGATAAATTTCAGCACAAACAAATCCTTCATTGAAAGGAGTGTTCAGTTACAAGAAGAACACCTAGTAGCAGTGGAAGTTGGAGAATCCTCTTCACCACCAGAACCATTGAATGTAAGTGAAGAGATAGTTGAACTTGCTGATTATGATATGTCTGATAACGATGATTTAATTGCAAATCCTAATATTCCTACAAGACCAAAATGGGAATGAAATACCATTCATGCAGCTGGAGAACTAGTTGGAAATCCTAATGATCCTAGGAGGACTAGATCTTAGTTTGAGAGTGATCTATGCATGAAATGCTATCTGATGGTTGAATCAGACCCATAGACATATGAAGATGAAAAAAAATATCCAAGATGGAAAAAATCCATGAAAGAAGAGTTCAGCTCACTCGAGAAGAACAACACTTGGGAGCTGGTTGATCTTCCCATAGGGAGGAAGCTAGTTCAGTGTAAGTGGGTTTACAAAACCAAATTTTCTGGTAATGGTTCACCTTTGAAATACAAGGCTAGATTGGTAGCCAAGGGATACTCACAAGTACATGGCATAGACTACAATGAGACCTTTGCACCAGTGACAAAGACGGACTCCATTAGGCTAGCCTTAGCCATTACAGCTTCGAAGCAGTGGGAGGTACATCACATGGATGTGAAGTGTGCTTTCCTGAATGGAGATCTCACTGAAGAGATTTACATGCAACAGCCTCAAGGATTTTCTACTAATCCATCTCTTGTGTGCAGGCTAAGGAAGTCATTGTATGGGCTTAAGAAAGCCCCCAGGGCTTGGTATGCCAAGATTGATAGCTTTCTGCTATCACTAAATTTTGTTCGATGCAAGTCAGATCCAAATGTCTATTTGAAGCTGATTCATGGTTCATTAATGATAATTGTTTTGTATGTTTATGACCTTCTCATTACAAGAATCTCAAAGGATGAAATTGCTTCCTTGAAGGATGCAATGAACCATGCATTCTCAATGACAGACTTGGGGTTATTGAGCCAGTTTTTGGGTCTTGAGATTGCTCAAATAAAAAATGGGATAAAATTACATCAGTCCAAGTATGCCTTGGATTTTCTGAACAAATTCAACATGAAGGATTGCAAGCTAAGCAATACTGCTTTCCTTTCAGGAGTTAAGCTTGAAGAAGTTGATTCTTCACCTATGGTAAACAATACACTGTATAGGAAATTGATTGGATGTTTGCTGTATCTTACACATACTCGACCTGATATTTCTTATGTAATAAGTGTGGCTTCAAGATATATGGATCATCCTCATGAGATCCATTGGAGAGCATCCAAAAGGATCCTTATCTTTGTTCAGGGAACAAGGACTCATGGGATTTTCTACAAAGCTAAATCTGATCTTGATTTGATTGGGTTTACTGACAGTGATTGGGAAGGTGACAAAACAGATTGAAAGTCAACATCAGGACATGTGTTCATGCTTGCTGAAGGACCAATCAGTTTTTCAAGCAATAAAAAGAGTGCCATTGCACTCTCATCTATAGAAGCAGAGTATAGAGGAGTTGTAAATGCAGCAACTCAATGTCTATGGTTGCAGGGGTTACTTGGTAAGTGTGGCTTCGAATAAGAATAATCAAGTACTATCTATTGTGATAATCAGAGTACCATTCAAATCTACAATGATCCAGTTCAGAGGCAGAGAACCAAACACATTGAGATCCATATGCACTACATAAGACAGCTTATGCATGATGGCACCATTCACCTACTCTTCTGTTCATCTTTAGAACAGATAGGAGATATCTTCAGCAAAGTTTTTTGTGAGAAGACAATCAACAATATCAAATCACTACCGGGGATTGATGATCATTCTTTGAAGCATGAGTGATGACAAGATTTCCAAATTTTATTTTACTGTCCATGTTTAAGGGAGGATTTTTCCCACTGGGTTTTTTCCTCTTTCCTTGGTTAAATGGACATGCAGTATGTAAAGGGTGACTAAGCCTTGTTTCTAGGCCCTATAATTTTCTGATATTTTACTCATAAATCAGGCTTAAGGAGGGGTGTTAGAATAATCAACCCATAGTTAGCTACTTTAGACATTAATTCACCCAATTTTTGTCTTATTTTCCTAGTTTCCATATTCCACCTTATGCAAGTTGTCCTCCACACATCCAAAGTGGTCAAAATTGATAAATTTCAGTCATGGAGTGCTTGGGAAACCACTTGGAATCAAATATAATTTATTCCTGGCCTTCCTAGCGCATGTCTTCTTTTTCTGCTTCATTGCCTGCTTTTTCTGAGTTTTAAGGAAATTGGAAAAGTTTGACTAGGTGAAGTTAACTTGTTTTTTGTCCTCATCATCCTCCAATCTTTTCTCCTAAGAGAATCATGTATGAGTTTTCCTTCAATCATCTATTATCTTTCCTAATTGATTTTTCCAATTTGTGAGCTCCTAGACAGATTTGGAAACTGCTTTATGCACATATGGGGGATTTCTTAGATTTAGTAAGCCTGCTTTTGACCAAATTCGAATGGAATCCTTATGCATTCAAATATATCATGTAATTATTTATTGTGGTAGCCTATGAATTCACAGGTTTGGATATTATACACTTATTCAATATAGATTAGTTTTCTGCTCCATATTCAATCTCCTTTGTGTGTAATTTGCATGTGTAATTGGCAATTTTTGTGAGTGTAATTGTTCTAACACCTGGGTGAGATGGGGGTTTCCTCTGTAGAAATTGATCAACATCATAGCTCTGATACCATGTAGAAATAATAGATCAATGCTATGAGAAATGATGCTAAGAAGAAGCACAGGAAATAGGAGGTGGCCAATTTTTCAAGGCATCAATTTTGGTAGGATCGGAATGAACCCCTTGTACTGAGACAATATGCCTGAGATACTCTACTTCCTTCTACCCAAAAATAGATTTATATTGTATGGCATAGAGATGATGATCACATAAATGTTGCATTACAAGATCCATATGTTGGATATGCTCAGCCTAGGTTTTACTATAGATGAGGATATCATCAAAGAAGACCAGAATGAAGTTTCGCAAGTACGGCCAACATATTTTATTCATCAATGAATGGAATGTGGAAGGGGCATTTGTCAGGACAAATGGCATGACCAAAAATTCATAATGGCCATCATGTGTGCGGAAAGCTGTTTTAGGGATATCATCCACATGGACCCGAATTTGGTGATACCCAGAACGAAAATCCAACTTGGAGAAAAAATGAGCACCATGGAGCTCATCAACAATAGGAATTGGAAACTTATCCTTGATTGTGATGTGATTAAGTCCTCAAAATTTGATGCAAATTCGCCATGGCCCATATTTTTTCCAGACTAGAAGGACCGGTGAAGAGAAGGAACTAGTGCTAGGGCGAATAACACCTTGCCTGAGTAAGTCATGAACAAGCATCTCAATTTATGTATTGTGGTGAAATGGGTAGCGATAGGGCCTGATGTTGGGAGGGACACTTCCAGGAAGGAGTGGAATACAATGGTACTCAGGTTGGGAAGGTTGTAATTCCACTGGCTCAGCAAACACACATTCATATCGATCCAAAATTTATTGGAGATCCAATGGAGTAGTTGAGACTGTTGCAGGATGCATCTGAATGAAATGGAGATGAGCGATGACACCATGTGAAATTTTCTTAAGAATATTTTCCATGCTATGTGAACTGATGAGGCTAAGAGAACCTGGTTCTAAGCCATGCAATGTGTGTTTGGTACTATTGATTGAGAAATGCATCCAAATTTCAGCAAAATCCCATAAAATGGGTCCAAGTGTGCATAACCATTGAGTGCCCAAAACCACATCACATCTGCCTAAGGGCAATGCAAACATGTAAGAGCACAAGTTATAATACCCCATATAGATGTGCACATTACGACACTTCACTTTACAAGGTAAGGTGCCCCCATTGGCAATCATGACTTCAAAGCTGGAGCAAGGATGGATGAAACAATTTGCCTGTTTGGCAATCCTCAGGTCAATGAAGTTGTGAGTGCTACAAGAATCAATGAGTATTGTAAGAGGGAGTTCTTTGAAGAACCCTCTGACCCACATGGTTTGTGGGGTGGTGACTCCAGCTAAGGCATGGAGAGATATATTTGGTTGGTCCTCTAGAGCAGGAAGTTGTTGAATGTCACCATCATCATCTGTGGGATCCTGAGCATCATAAAAAATTTCAGGTGTGAGTGGAGAATCCACATCCAAGAGATAGATATTTTGCTCAACACATCTATGTCCCCAAGTGAATTTCTTGTCACAGTTAAAACAAATCCCTTTTTCCTGACGTTCCCACATCTTTGCTTCAGACAAATGCTTGATAGGAGTGGTTCTAGGGGCTGGTATATTTTGGTTTCTTTGAGCAACCATAGGTATGAATGGAACAAGAGTGGATTTGGAGTGTTGTTGAGCCTGGATCTTGTCCTCTACTAGCTTAGCCAACCCGAGGGCTTCCATCATTGTGTTGAGAAAAAAAAAATTAACCTCAGAGCATATTGCATCCTTCACACCACTGATAAAACAATTGAGGTAGAATGCATTAGGAAATCCCTCTGTGTGATTGGTGAGTTTCTCAAATTCTATCTGATACTCTCGTACAGTGCCAGTTTGGTGAAGTTTGGTGAGTGCTCCTATGAAGTCATCAAAAGCACTAGGACCAAATCACTGCAAGAGGAGTTGGGAAAAATATGTCTAGTTTGGCTCGGCATGAGCCTTGATGTACCAATAGAACCATTTAAGTGCTTCATGTTCTAAATGAAAGGATGCAAGGGGGATTTTATTGACATCAAAAGTGTTATGCAAACTGAAATATTGTTCTGCCCTATATATCCATCCAGTTAGATCATCACCATTGAAGCGAGGAAAATCCAGCTTTGGCCCATGGAAGTTGCTAGATGATGAGAACCTAGTGTGTAAAGAAGACTTAGGCTGGCGGTGGTTGTTCATGGCTGAATGCTGAAGTTGGAGGCCGAGAATATTTTTTATCTAGATCCTCAAGTTTGGACTTGATGGTGGTACATTCTTATTCCATTTGTTTATTTTCTCCGGTGCGGGTGACAAACATAAGTATTTTTTCTTTATTCTCAGGCAATGGGTAGAAAAAAAAATGGAGAGGGTTTTAGAAAAGGAGTTTTTTATTTGGGAAAATTTTGGGGGGATAATTGAAGTTTTACGGGGTTTTTGACACTTTTTTAGGGACAAGAAGCAGAAAATGGGAATTTCAGAGGTGGGATGAAGGTATTGGAAAATTTGGCACAGAGAGAGAATGAAGCGGAAATTGAAAACGAACACCATGGAAAAATTTGAAGGTGATTGGGTGAGAATCAAAGAAGTTATGACAAATTCTAAAAATTGACAAATGTGGAATTTCGACCTTGAGGAAGTGAAATTGGGTATAAGGGCCTCAATGAAGGAATATGAAGAATGGTATCACGGGGGTGACAGTGAAATTTCAAGGAAAATGGAGTGAAATCAAGGAAGATATGGCTGAAACAACTGATTTGTGGCGGTGCTAGAAGCTGCATTTTATCAACAGGACATGGAGTAAATGATCTATGACAATTCTAAAATTTTGCACGTTATCAACTGTAAATAGAGATGGATCCTAGGTATATTCGGGTTCCTATTGGTTCAAAGGTAGTTACTCAGCCATCTTAGGCTTGAGTATTGTGGCAGTACCCCTCACTTCACAGCGCAGGTAAAAATGCTAACCGCTTGGCCAAAAATGACAGCTCTTTGGTTTTCCTCACAGACGGAAATCTAGTCAATCTAGTGAGGGTCATTGCCCTTTTCTCTTGGCAGGTCCTCTCAATGGCCATCTACTTCAAGGTTCCTATGGTACTCCTCACAATGAGTTTTAGGTCTATGCCCAAGTACTTCCCATAGTTAAGATGATAGGGTTTAATCCCTCATTCAGATAAATAATATTGTTGCAAGAAGAAGAACAACTGTAAGGCGCACAGAGCCAGGAAGCACGACATATTTGTTTTTCCCAAAATGCCACCCAACGAGCCCAATAAAGTGCTCTGATACAAAATGTGGAGAACCTCCTATAATGAACAATCAAAATGCATGATATAACCGAAATGTTGGAGCACAAAAGAGATTTTATTGATCATGGGCCACTTCGAGGGAGAAACCTCCTTTGAGCAAGCTCAATACAAAATAACTCTTCGATGCTTTCATTATCCTCAACACATACTTATATACTAAGTCTAATATAAACAACTATTACTCCACATGAATGTGGGAAAATGAAACCTATTAACTAGAAAACTTAACAACTATTACTTACTCCCCATGAATGTGGGATAATAGATCATACTAATGGGACGACTTACCAAGCATATGCGTCCAACAAAATATACCGACAAAATAAAGAGGGAGGTTGACACGGGTTCTTAACAGCTCCTAAAGTGCTCAGATTTGTCCCTTTCATGTTCATACTTGATTCTAGAGTTTTTTATGCCCATAGGACTGCCCAACATTTCTCCTAGTGTGATCATAACTGAAAATGAAAGGGATCACTGTTGTTACACTCCATAAACTGTCCAAATTTCAAAACCAACTCAGAATTTCCTAGATTTGATTTCAACATTACAATCATGGGAATGTCACCCCTAGAGAGTGTGATTAGAATCATCGGTGGACACCCATATAAAATGGAGGGTAACACTTCCAACTGTGTACTCAAATGTGAAATTAGATCATTGATTGGACCACTCTCTGGAAACTGCTAAATAGAATTTTTAGAAGTAACAACCTCTTAGATTTTCCTAAAAAATCAACTTGTACATATTTCCCCAAAGCATATTCAAAACCATGATAATATCATGCAAAATATGACACGGCATCTCACCTTGAGGATTCTCTTAGAAAGAGGGACTTGAATATTAGGATATATTTGCTCTAGTTGAAAGGAATACATATATTTGAGTAGCCATGTCTATTGCATGATTTTTTGGTTGGCGCTTATACTAGATCAATGTAAATACTATTTTTCTAAATATTACAATTAAAGAATAAATATACATTAATTAGCTAAGAGATTTTGAGGTGCATGGGATATTATATTTTGGGTTGCTCGAAAAGTGTTTACAACATTCTAGGGGTGTGCCTCATGTGATGTGGGGTGCATTGTGGAACCCTAGCCCCATATTTTATCTTATATTGCTATGGTTTATTGGCATTTCAGATTCTCAGTTAAAAACAAAATACAAACTGCACTGCTACTATCCCAAGGACCTTTCCTTACTCCATAAAATAACCCCCTTACTTGCTCTTTAATGATGACCAAATTCTCCATTTGTCTCTCTTTTCTTGAATGATTGGAAGCCTATAAGGTTTAAACTATGGCGATGGATCTGATTTGATTAGAACATTGGAATGAAGGTACTACAACTTTTTCCACAAATAGAAATAAGTATCTTGCTAGGTACAAGTCCCGTATAGTCAGACATGGAAAATTTTTCCATTCCTTGAGGTACTTTTGTCTCATCAAACTTTTCAAACATTCTTCAATAGAGTTCCCAGCCCATCTATTTGTCACTCTTGTGAATTGCTCCACTTCTAACCAAACCTGTTTTGTATATTTGATCATTTGATGAGAAAATGTTCGATTGATTTTTCATCTTCTCTATATAAAATACATGCACATTTCCTGTTCTCCTGCATGTACATGGAAATGCACGTATGGGGTCATGTTTACTGTCATAGTCCGAGTCATCTCCATGCCAATGTTAGGAAGCTTCCAAATCTATTTGAATTCCAGAGCTTATTACAGAACTAAAATAAAACCAGGTGATTTAAACTAATTTTATGGTCATGTAGGTTCCTTTCCTTGAATGGTCACGTTTCATCCCAAAAAATTATTGTGAGCTGACCTTGAATGTTTTCAGACCTTGCGGCCAAGCTAAAACTGAGTCATATTGGTTGGAATATTCATGTGCTAGTGGAAGACCGAGTTAATTAGACTTATAAGTAATGTGTTTAAGTTCTCAAATGGAAATGGGTGGGTGAGTGGAATCCACATGAGTCTCTTAGAAATGGCTTTCATACTTGTTGTGCTAATCATGATCATGCATGCAAGGAATGACATGATATGTTGCAGGTGACTATAGGTAAGGATGTAAACTCATATAGTATAGCTTATACATTTACATGGCTTGTACCCTCAAAGGATAGGACATGACACAAGCTTCGATACACTACATCAAAACATTTGGATTGACAGAAAGGTTAGTCAATTACTTAGTTTAAATGGTTTTAGATTTGAGCATATTTGGCACTAACTTACAAATACATTCAAGCTAAGAATAATATTATACTACAACTAAGTGAATATGATTAGAAGTTTATTTATTTTTATACATGATTTATGTTAGTATGCTGTAAAAAATCTTTTTTTGTATAAAAATAAAAAATTTCAAAAAAGTTTGCTTTGTAGGTCAATTGGACTCTTTGAAATATGCCCTTCACATGTAACCATGGATCCGGTGATCTCCCCAAAATATTTAGATATTATGAATAAAATCAAATACAACTCCTTTTAACTAGAGCTAAAAGTTTACCATGGGAATATTTTTCCATCGTCTTCTAATCAAAGTCTATTTCTGAAGTACTTCAGCAAATTATGTTGACTGGTAGTTAAGGGAAAGAAATAGAGGGTAACCGAATTTAATTTCTGGATTTAGAAGAAGCAGCCTCTCACTTCAGCATTCATGTTCCTAAGCAAACATTGGAGTCCATTCAACTCAATTTCAACTAATTCTGCATGACCTCCACCTTTGATTTCTATCAAAGAAGCCAACAAATTTCCCACTTTCACTTGGAAATTGTTTGGAAGTCTTGTTTCCACTATCACGGATTTGGATTAACAACATTTCTTGCTGCCTTTGTGGGTTCTGTTTAACTTATATGAGAAACCTTTTTGGGAAGAGTAGCTACTATTTTCGGAGGTGGGTGAGTAAATATGGTTGTGCTCACTTTAAAATGTTATAGCCACGCTTAAGTGAGTGACTGATCCATTGTCACTAAATTACTTCCTTTTAATTATTGAGTGTGATGATTGATATGAAACACATTTACCAAATATATCTCCAACATTTGGCAAGTGAATAGTAATTGCCCAAGCTAAGCACATATTTTCATTGCTTTCACCACAAGGTTCTCATCTTTCTCCATCAAATATTCCTGTAATTATTTAATTTGGCTGATTTTCAAATCTCTTGTTGACACTAACCTTTTTAAACAAGTCAAGGATGTGATTAGTCTCTAGTATCTCGTCCTTCATTTCTAAGTGGCACTTGTTTCAGTTCATTTTAACCACCTTTGTTAAGGATTGAAATAACTCCATTTCTCAAATTTGGAATTCAACATTTTCTATACTTAATAAATCTTAGGATCACATAGTACCGTGCAAAGAGTAAAATGTTAATTACTCATAAATGTCAAAAACATTCCTTGAGATCACTTGGTATTAACACATTGCGGTGAAAGATAATCCTTCAAACATTACTATAATAAAAACAAATATCAAATCAATTCCAATCTTGTATCATTAGTAAGTGTCAAAATTTTCTTAGAGTCAAGTGCTCATGTAAATTTTCTAAGTGTCAAAATCATACATAACAATCATTTCAAGCTCTGTACAAGTCCTATTTTTTCTTGAAAATAAAGGTATTTCTGAACTGAGGTTTCTTGCAATCATTTTTTCCAACCTTTAGCATCATTATATAGTGTGTTGATGATTTAAAATTACAGCAGTACCCTCTTATTGCAATATGGTGTAAACAATAGTTATTTTTCTTGAATATCATTGTATTCACAGTTAAGGACATGTCTTCATGTCCTCTTATCATGGGTCTCTTAATGGAGTATGATTAAATATCAAACCTTAAAAAAACATAATGGTTGCTAGGGAATAGTGATTTTTGCAATCCCATTAAGCCAATTTCTTGAGTTTTGTTCAAAATTCCTAGAAAAGGTTTATGGATTTCATAACTTGCTTGATCATATATTGTGAACTTATACAATCTGTCACCCTTTGCCGACCATTAGATACTCAAAGTTGTGTATTGATTTTTTTTTATCATTATAGAGGACTCTTTAAGTTAGGTTCCCAAATTCTTACAGGGTGCTAGCTCAGTGGAAGAACGTATGCCCTACAAGCAGGAGGTTGGTGGTTCGATTCCTCCATGCCCTAATGATATTATAATATCGGTTAAAAAAAACTAAATTAGTAACCAAAAAGCAAGAGATAAGTGACCAAACAAAATGACCAAAATTCGTATATAAAATTACTAAAAACGACTAAATTAATGACCAAAAAATGAGAGATGTGAAACTGGGCATTAAAAAGGATGCAATACTTGGCACTAATGATGAATCCAAACATGGCGTTGATATGGAAGCAAAATAAGACATGAAACTAGGCATTAAAAATGATGCAACACATGGCGCTAATGATGAAGCCAAACATGGCGTTGATATGGTAGCAAAATAAAACGTTACTTTGGATGCAAAACATGATGCTAAATAGGAAGAAAAATATGATGCAACAATAGAAGAAATATTTGGTGTCATTTTGGTAGAAAAACACGATGCAAAAAAGGAAGAAAAATTTGGTGCAAATTTTGAAGCAAAAATTGGCACATATTTGGAAGTAAAACATGGTGCAAAATGGGATGCTAAAGTGGTAGCAAAAATGGATGCAATATTGGATGCTAACATGGTGCTATTAAGGATGAAAATGTGGTGCTAACAGGGATTTCATTTAAGAATCAAAAGAATACACTTGCTAGGAAGCAAAATAGGATGTTATTTAGGAAGCAAAGTTGGATGCTATTCTGGAAGCAAAAAAATAGATGCTATTTTGAACATCATAAAGGATGCTATCTAGGAAGCAAAAAAATACGTTTTTTGAGATGCTTTAAGTTTTTTCCATGTTGTGTCCCATTTAGCATCTAGTTTGATCACTCAATGTAAAAAAAAATTACACTAAAAAGGGACGCTAAATGGGACGCTAATTCCAGGATTTGTTGTAGTGAAAGTGGAAGGGTTCCAAGGTAATAGCTAAGATAAGTTTATTAACATCCAAAAAATGACTAGCACTAGGTAAACAAGATTGTTCAGTGCATAAATAGTGATGCATAGTTGGACTATTAATACCTCTCCTATAGAAGAAAAAATCATAGCTATTCTATATGATCTAGGTGGAACTATCAAAATTGGAAAAGAAATCCAATGCTTTAGGTCTCATTTTGGGGGTCTCTTTATGCCTTTCCATTTGTAGCTCAATCTTTGAGGGAAATAAGAAGTGTAGTTTAGAAGCGATAATATTCTTTACAAAGAGACATCAATAAGAAGAAAATAAGAAGTGGAATTCCTTATTGCAGGTTGATTAGCCAAGGGTACTATGATTCTTCTCCTGTTTATTAGTCTTTTCTGTCTGATATTTTCCTGGGACGTCTTTTTTGTCTGATATAGAAGTTGTTCTATTTATTCATGATTTATACTCCATCATTTTCAATCACCAAGGAAATTTCTTATTCATTGACTATCTGAATGATAACATGCCCTTCTGCTTCTTTTATATAATTTCCTTTTGTTGGTGTTGCTTGCTTTTCTGAGTTCTCACTTAATATACAAGGTGTATTATTGAGTGAAAATTCTTCCCTATCAAGAGTTACAAACTTGGTTTTAATTTTTTTCTGTCATTCAAATTTATTTTTCCCATTCTGTCTCTTATCCTTAAATTTATTTTGCTTATATTTCTCTTCCTTTGTTGACTCTTTTAGGAATTTCATGGAACAAACTTAACTGTATGATTACACAACGACATGTCTTTATGGAATTTGCATATTTTTCTAGGTCGTGTAATTATTTTTTTTTGGAATCCTCAAGTATATCACTTATAATTGATCGATATTCTTTCTTGGTTGCATCTTACTTTACAACAAAACTACAAAAAAACAGGGCCAACCACCATGCTAAACAGGGTAATCTAGTGGCTGAAATTGAAGCTATTGAAGACCTTGAGGTCAGTGTTTTGTTTTTTTCATTTAGTCTCTTTTTCTCTTTGATAATATATAACTGTATTTTTTTACCACTATTAACTATAGCCAATATTGATCTTGGAAGAGATTGGAGGAGTAGGGTCGTTATTTCAAGATGTTCTTGCAAATTTGAAGAGTACAGTTTGGAAGGAGTGTCCCATTTTTAATTGGTCAAAGTCATCTTTATTGTTAATTATTGGTAGAAGTAATATTTAGTGGTATAAGTATTTGGAATATATGATCATGTTGAAAGCTTATTATATTTAAATAATGGATTCTAACATGGACTTATGTTTCATATAAAACTTTGAGTGACCTTTATTTTTAAGAATATTTGTAGAATCATTGTTAGTATTTTGGGACACTGTTTTTGAGTTTATGAATTTTAATATTTTTAATTAAATAACATATTAATGGATATGTATGTGTCCAACAACATGTTTCTTTCCTTTAACTTAGCTGGAATTCACACCATCCCTCATTTTCCAACCTTGGTTAATGGAATAACAGAATATTGATCATAGGAACACTAACTAGGTCTTCATGTGACTGGTATGCAACCTGCTGTTATAGCGGATTTCACCACACTAGGTGAATCACACATTGTATGGCCTTCCCCTATCCCGCTGCAGACTCATTATTCCCTATGGACCATTTATTGTCTTTTGATGTATCATTGACTATCCCTAAAAACATTACAAAAATGATATACGCGTCCTTTTCCCCGATAACCGTGCACATACGCGGATATACCCTCTATAGTCGCGTACATCGAGATGTGTGCATAGTCCAAAACTGTTGGACCGTTCCTTGCCTTGAATCTGACTCATATGACTCCTGGCCTTCCATATGCCTTAAGATCGCACGGATTCGACCTTTCAATATCACTTTGGAAAGCTATATAAGGAACCATTGAGACATTGAAAGCAGAAGAGAGAATTGAGAGTACCGAAACTATAGTCCATTGTTGCCAGAACTATACTTGAGTCTGCATCCCTTTGTCCCTTTGGAGCACTGTTGTGTTCTTCCCAAGCTTGCCTTTGTTTGTGAGCTTGCTATCGGAGTGATGGAGGATTGACGTGGTGGAGACCCAAGTGGGGGATTCAGTTTCTCCGGTTCACAGACGTGCAGTCAGAGGTTGTCACTTGTAATCTCTGATTCATATTAATAGAAATATCTTTTCCTGTCCAGTAATGTGTATTTGAATGAATGTTGCATCCATTGGAATATGTCAAATGCTTATGCATTATTGATTATATATGCTAGAATAGATCTAACACCATGAAATATAGTATGCTTGTCTTGTTTACTTGTTGTTGAGGACGTGCTATAACAATTCAAGCTGAAGATTGGAAAGCTCAATGGGGATCTACTTCAACCGTCCGGAATAAGGTACGAGGTTCGATCCTTTAGTGTTAGATGTTTTTATTTCTATTGCATATTGGGGAAGATTGATTTCTGGAGTCTAGCTGTCTGTTGTGGTACCCCAAGCCATAGGAATTTCTCTCCGTAACACCTACTATAATCCTTCATATACACAAACCATTCGAATTGAAAACATCATCTTAGGAATTTTATTCATTGCTCATGATGAGTCTACATGTGATTGGTTATGGCCTTGCAAAGAACATTATAACAAGATAGTTGTGACAGGCAAAAAAAAACCTTAATATAAGGAAAAGTCCATTTAAATTCTTCAAGAATAAATATATGTTCATAAAGTAATAAAGAAGATAAAAATTCATCTTGAGGACCAACCTACAACAAGAATCTAAGCTTCCCTAATACATGGTTCATCTCCATTACTCTAGGAGACTGACTTTTCCAAGCGATTGTTGATTTCTCTCCCCCTTTGGGAAAAGGTCAAATATGAGGGGAATCCTTGTGGGGAGCAGGGAGCATCCTCCTTTGTTTTGTAGAGGTGTTTCTCCTCTTTAATATTTTAATGATAATATTTTATCTGAAAGCACAACTTCATAGATAGGGTGGGCTCGTTTTGAAATAAAAATTCAATCATAAGCCTTGTGGAAGTCAATCTTCAATATATGGGCATCCTACAAAAATTCCCTCATGAATCCCTATCCCACTCCATGGTATCCCATGATGATATCATTGTACCCAAGATAAACCCTTGCATAACCTGTATGTTCCTTCTAAACAATATTATTAACCCAAAGAGGTATTTCCTTGGCCAGGTTCTTATATGCCACTCCTAGAAATGTAATATGCCTCCACCTCCCTATGGATTCTCTCTAAGCATACTTGGGATTTGAATTAATCGGTGCTTGCTTAAATTCTCAAGAAGAATGATTTATATTCCAAGTAGAAAAATCATACCCTACTATATCCCACATCACCTTGTAGAAATCACAAGGAAACCCATTTATACTTAGGGACTTACCATTTTGCATTGAGCATAGGGTAGAAAAGAGCTCTTCCTTCAAGAACTCATTGTCTAACCTGTCCTAGTCCCTAATAAATACCTTATGAGGAATCACCTTATATAAGGAATTTCTAATAATCATAATTGAGTCTGTCAGAGAACAAGGTGAAAAATATTCTAGAAATGAAGTCTAAACATACTTTTGATCTAAGTAGGGTTTTCTTCAAGAGAATGATCAGATATGTGTTAAATATGAGCCTTGAAGACCTAGGAATGTTTCCAAATTATGAAATGCTTGTTGTATTGGTAAATAGTATGAGTATCTCATGGAAAATGGGGATTGGAATTGCTTCCTCCACTTGATTGTTCCAATCTTAGGGTTCAATGGATAGAATGGCTATAATTCTCTACCTTCTTGAGAAGTTTTCAATTTGTGACCATCAATTATGACTAATTCGACATTCACTACAATGGATAACTTCGTGCGATTGTAAAACACCCTAGATACTCCAACAGATGGATCTTCAGAATAAATATTACTTCTAAATTCACTAATTGATTACCCTCATTATTTAGTGGTTTTGAATATTAGTATGTGCTCCTTTGTGTAGTCTAGTTTTCTATTTTAGATAAATTAATGTAGGTTTTTATTTCATTCTAAAATTGCAGGTTTAGGAAAGCAGAGATACCAAGGTCAACAATAAACATGAATAATAAACCAAAGAAACACAATTTTGAATTTTACCTTGGAGAAACCCTTACTGGAAACAATCTACCACTAAATTTACAAAAGTGTCTGAGTCTTCAATTATTCACTATCTACAGTATAAATTACAAAGTGTTTTACTATGAAGCAAACATTTATTAGAGTCTAGCTTGCAAAATTGATGCAACAATATGTTCTATTTTGCTTTGCTCTATTATGACCACTTTCTCTCCTTCCCTTTCATCGATATATTTGAATACCCAAAATTACTTGAGAATGCAATCATGAGAACCCTAGAATACTTTCACATGGCCATTTTAAGTATTCTGCCATGGTGATTCCTCTTCCAACAAAATGGAATTAGTTTTGATACTAGTTCATTGACCTAACTAATGGTTGGTAACATCCAACTGAGATAGTGTTGATGTGGCACTGGTTTGGCTCCTTAAGGGCTTTCAATGAATTTCAACTGTTGGTTCACATGTGAAGTTTTTGTGATAGTTCGATGGTTCTTCTTCGCAATGAACTATCTTCATACATAGTGTTTTTTATTTATTTTGCCCTAGCCAGTTTTTTGGATTTTATTATTTTACTTCAATGATCCAATTCTGATCATACTTCCTGTCACATGCCCCAATTTTCAAAACATCTCATGTTTTAAGAAACATTATGTTACATTTTATTATAAAGTTTTTAATTGATGACCAAGTGGGTCAAGGATAATTGAATGTAATTGTTGAATATTTTATTAATACATAAATGAAATATGAGACAACAGTTTAGGGACATTGTTAAATGAGTGGTTTACTAGTCACTTGGTGGAGAAGGCTAGGTTGAGAGCAGATTGACACTTGGTAGCATCCTCAAACTACTTCTAGCTGTTGAAGGAGGAAAATTCCCTATTTTTTTGGTCATGTTCCCCAAGAAAGTGGAACAAGAGCAGGTGGCTCATTAAGTGAAAACTGAACCAAAAGACCTAGGCATGATAATGAAGAGAGCTGAGGATGCTCATTCTAGACTTGTGAACATTCTATGTGAATGAAGTGCACAAGAAAAATTGATGGAGGGGACTAGCTGAAGTACGTTTTGAGTGAATAGCGATGAAGACCTGAACAAGTGCAGCTATTCTAAGCTAAGTTCATACTATTGTATGTAGAACATATTTACTGGAGAACACTCAGTAGAGTTGCAGAGGATTATTAGACTACATCTCTCACCCAGTACTTCTACCAGGTGGACCAGAAGACAAGCTCAGGGGTCCTGAGATTTGCAGTTCAGCTTTTCTCTAGGAGTTGGTTGGTAGGAACAAGCTCCTTAAGTTGTTGTCACCTCATCTATATTTCGAGGTTTTACTTGATATATCTAGCTTTCTAAAATGTTTATTGTTATCTGGAAAGTTTAAGTTTAAGCAATGATATGTGATGATACTATTATGCTGCTGCTAGGGTTAGTTAAAAGAAATAATTTTATTGTGAAAGGATAGTTAAATGATAGAATATATAGGTTAGGGTAATTGATTAGAAGAATTACTAGTTTTACTGATAGAAAACAAATACCTAACAATATTTTTCCACAGATTTTATAAAGGTGGTACTCTAGTATGGTAGGTTAGATTAATTTCACATAAAGAATCGAATGAAGTATGCATGAATGTGAATCATTATCTTCTACAAGTTCATGTGTGTGATTCGTATGTATGTTTTCCTTTTTATTTAGATGTCTTTATTTAGTCAAAGTACTTGAAAAATATAAACAGAGATGTTTAGGAAAGATCCAGAAGTATAGGTTTACTTAGTCTGTGTAATTGTTTACATAGTAGATATACTATTTATTATAAGTCTATTATTAGAATAATTAATTGTTATTATAAAAACACAAATTAAATAACCAATATTAACTGAAAGAAATAGTAAACAAAGCTAGAAATATACTGTAATAATTTCATCTAAGTAAAATGAAAACTAGGATAACATTATAATTCAATACGAACTAAGTATTTTAAACTAAGGGAATTAGGGTTTATAAATAAACCTGTTTAAAGAAACTGTAAAAATATAAACAACATTACCACCTCTTTTACTAACAGAGGGGTTATTCATTTCAACCATAAAACAAATTAAAGCTTACTTACTTCAATTATATAATCATAAGTATTGAACAGGTAAATAAATAAATTTAATATATTCTCCACAATAATAATATTAAGATTGTGTGATAAACAGAAAGTGGTAGAAAGTAATTAAAAATATATTTTTCAACATATAATAAACCAAAAAACACAATAAAAACTTAGTTTGGATAAACAACTTTTTTTTTATTTACCTACTGAAGTAAATAATATCTGAAAGTCAAAATCAAACTATCTTCTAGAAACTGACTGCCTGGAACTTTTCTTTTCTTAAACATAATCAGAATAAAAATCAATTTACAGTAACGATACTTCTGTGTAAGATAAATATTAAAAGAATTTTAAAAGTAAACCAACACATATTAACAATACAACTTCCCATCTTCTTAAAAAAACCACAATATATATTTTATTTCGAATATATAATTTAAAAAATTAAGCTTCGTGCTTATCCAATTTTCAAATAGCAGTTAAACCCCAAACATAATCATATCAGTTACAGCCCTAAGACATTTCATAAATAGAATCGCAACTTAAAAGCCTGTATTAAAGAACATAACTATAAACAAAACTACGATTGAGAAGGCCATGATTTCTCAAGTCTCGGCTATGAAAGCCCTAAACCTGCAACATGAAACAACCACTACGGCTTCAAATAAACTTATCCAGATATCAAAGTATCGGCCACATGGCCTTCCAAAACCTTTTAAAAACATAGTGTAGCCACGGCCGAGCCAAAATCCAAAAACCCAATGAACTCCATCAACTAAAAACCAACACCACACACCTCTGTAAGAGGAACCTTAGCAAGACCAAGGATTACCAAGGTTATGTGCAGCGTGAAATCTATGCATCATGGTATTCGACGGTTGTCAGTACCTTTCTACAAAATTTAAGCACCTGCACATTGAAGTCAACAAGTATAAAAAAAACTCAGAAAAATAAATACTCGTGCAAAATTAAAATCTTTAACTTTGTTTAAAAAAAAACTGAGTATCTTACCTACATTATAGATTTATCGACCCTGTAGAAGTATGAGCACAAACCCTAGCCTCAAACAAAGTTACAACAAGCTTCAAGGTATTACTACCAGAAGAAGGCATACAAGCAGCGTTCAAGCCGAATTCAAAAACCATGGCGAAACAGAGGCAAATCCCTGTTTAAAAATTGAGTAATGTAAACAGTTATATTTATACCCCTTAAGACCACTCTATGACGAATTCATATCCGAGCTCTCACTATCAACTTCACCAGTGTATGGAGGATGACACTCGTAGAGTCAAGATAATTACAGAAGGGGCGTTTACAGAGTTGGGAAATGGCGATGGAAAGTTCTCACTCAGGTCAAGAACAGTGGCCACCTGAACCTATTAACATAGTAGAATGACACAACGACAAAGGGGCTCGTATTCAATGGAGTGACAATTAGGCCATGCATCAATGAGCCTGTAGCTCTTCACTCCATAGCAGAGCCTTAACATAGTGAGGCAAAAAATATTAAATTTTAGGGTTTTAGTGCAGCTTATAATGCTACCAAAGTCAACAAAACCCTAACCAATGAATAACGACCACGTGAATTAGGGAATTTTTTAGCAGTGTGGGTTTTATGTTATACTCAAGATCACCTTGGATCAACCTACACACATGAGTAATTTTACAAACAAACGATGGTTATAAACCTTTGTCTATCTCACATTATTGTGACTTGATAATAGTATCTATTTATAACCCTAAACAAGAATATAGAATGATATTAAAACATAAACTAAGGGTTTGTTTTAGGTTTTTACAATCTTAGAATTGGGTAAACCATTACAAGGAATTATTCAACATTAATTATATAACAAACATTAATATAATAGAAACTATGTCATAGTATAAGACCTTGTAAAAATGCTTATTTGTTTTTAATGTTATATGCTTGAAAACTTAGGTTTAGGTTGAGCATGATTTTTTTGTTAATATAGGTATTAAATTAAGTATCATTTAAGAGACCAGTAATTTGTTTATTAATAATATTCTAAGAGATGAGGATTATAGAGAGGTTAAAAAGGATAGGTGTTTATAGGGAATAAATCTTCCTCTTTGTATAAAAGCAGTAAAAATTATAGTTTAAAGATGTATATTTTGTATTAGTGCATCTCCATTGGGTAAATACTAGAATGCTTAGTAAACTATCTTGTTTACTAGGTAATAGTTCTATGTATGTTTAATCGTCAAGGTACTTTATGATTATACTTATATCATTGGCTTCCTAGGGTAACTTAACTCAATCTTGTGAAAACAAATACCATGGAGTTAAAATCAGAATTAAGTAAGTAAACAAAAGAATATGCTATACAACTTCATTATAGTTATATACAAGAACTAAACTGAAAATGAAATGATGAAAGTTAAACGAACAAGTTTTAGTTATAGTGAATTAGAAGAGTAACTGAGCTAAGTTTGGATCATAAATAATAAGATCAACGGTACCTCTTTTACTGCTCAAAGGTGTAAAACAAATAAATTAACTAGCATTTTATTCTATGCTAGTTGAGATTATAATCTCGATCTGGAAAACTGGTAACAAACTTCTCACATGTAAAGAAGCTGTAAAAGAAGCAATCTTCACTGCATTAACTATAAGCTAAGTAAGCCTCGATCTCAACTGAAGTTATTTCCTAGTTGTCATAAGACAGTGAAACAAACTTAGTACTAGAATTTAAACATATGTTTCAATTCTTGTTATTCCAAAACATAACCTACTAAATAAAATCCTTAACATGGAATTATAAAAGAAAACTAATAAGTTTATAGAACTAGAGATTAACTAATCTTCAGTTCTAGTTTAAAACTGCTTAAAAGTAATAGTTAGCATTTAATTGTTCCTAGCCTAGTGACGACTACGAACATTATGTTACATGAAAAATTTTAAATTTTTTTATGAATTTTTGGAGTATTACACTTTCTCATTTTGAGGCTTTTTGTTCCCTAAAATATTTAGTTTTGAAGAAGGGTGGGGAAATGATATTTTTTGAAAACATTTGACGTAGCTATTTTTAGA
Organism: Pseudotsuga menziesii; assembly: GCA_001517045.1. Classification (NCBI taxonomy): domain Eukaryota; kingdom Viridiplantae; phylum Streptophyta; class Pinopsida; order Pinales; family Pinaceae; genus Pseudotsuga; species Pseudotsuga menziesii. The sequence goes on from LPNX010066536.1 coordinate 144,446, forward strand.
AGTTTTTTCTTTTACTTCAGTGATCCAATTTTGGTCATTCTCATTTGGGAGTATTTGTCTGCCCTCAAATATTTAGTTTTGAATAAGATAAGGAAATGATTCCTAGTATTTTACCCTCTCATACCATTTTACCTTCTTATATACCCCCTCGCACCATACATTCCAATTTTCTAAATTTCTTGTTGCACTCTATGAGAAATCTGGTTTTTCTTTGTTGGCACTAAATATTCCTTGACATCCTCTAAATTATTTGGTGCAATATCCTCTACTGAAGGAAGAACTTTCTCCTTAACATCCAACTTTGAAGGTTCAATTAGTCACAGTTTGTCCACATTAATAGTAAAAAAATACATTATCATATATTCATGTTGATTCAATCTGAAAGCTTTTCCATTGACCGTTTCAATAATTTAAATGGAATGTACTTCAATGGTTTAATATTGTTTCCTACCCTTGAAAAGGATTCTTTAGTGAGCAATGTTATCACAACCAAACCGGTTTTGTGAAAATTGACTGGTTCAAGTGGTTTAGAAGACCCACAGTCCAAATCAAGTGCCCAAACTGGAAATGGTTGGTTTTGGCTTTAACTAGTATAGAATTACTCTATACTGGTCATAACCAATCGGTTCAATCCAAAACCCATTAGAACTTGCCATCTTGACCGGGCTTGTACCAATGCAATTCATCCGAAATGTTTAAAAATTTGAATGATTGTTTAGTTTGATTTGATTTTAGACTATAGTATAATTAATTTGTGGACTTTGCATGCCATTTAGAGCCTCAATATTGTTGTATTTTGATTCAAATATGTATTGCACTTGTTGTCATTTTTCTATATTCACACATGTAATGTTATATATTTGAGAAAACTTTGCATATTTGTGTCTAATTATCTGGATTCGCATGGATGCACTTGAATATATCTTTTTAATAAAAAAATGAATATTTTAAGTACTTTTGGTTGACTGTTTTTTTGTCCATTTTTTACAGGTTTAAGCTTGGTTCCTGTACAGTTCTTTTTTTTAGGGTCTCGAATGGTTCTGTCACCAATTCAGTTCTTATAACATTGTTACTGAGATACAACCAGACTTGGTCTCCAACATGGAACTTGTGATATTTCATCTGTTGAACATGTTGAACGAGTTGAAGCTTACTATTTTCTCAGTTTTTTTTAATTGGTCTTGTACCTGGAGGTGGATTTGTTTGATATTAGCAATGAATTTTATTGCTCTATTCACCTCCTCATGTTTTCTCTGCTCCCTTTTTTATTGTTGTCCATAAAGAATGTCAAAGGATGGTGAGGTCAAAAAATCAAAACAAGTTTCAAAGGATATTTTTAAGTGGATACATGCAATGCTCATTTATAAGAGTGTTGGATGTATACAACTTATTCATACGAAGAACACATGATGATTGGATATACCCCCACAAAAACCGAACAAAAGTTATATTGATAACTTCGGTTTGACCATATATCCATGGATGGAGAATTGTGAGTGCTTCAACTTGGTTTCATCTTTTCCCATGATGTTTCCTAGAATATGCAAACCATGAGCCTCTGTATGATAAAATAGGGAAAACAAAAATAAACCCACATATTTGAGAAAATCTACTCAGTTTCTCATGGCCCTTCATAGTTTTCTTAGAAGGCATGAGAATGCAGAATTTTCCAAACTCGTCCACAACTATGAATAAGTAATCATGGCCTTGTTTTAACGATGGAATTGTTCTAAAAAAATCGATGGATATAGTCTCCCATTGTTTGTTGGTTATGAATAGTGGCATATACGATCCAAGCTTCATGTTGCTATGATTTCCTGTTAATGTTGTAGTACAAAGAATACATCCTCTAATAATCTTGGTAACTTGCTCTTGCTTTCTGGGCCAATAAATATACCTTGGTAGGAGTTTGTTTTAATGCGGCCCCTTCGTTGACTCATGGTCCTTTATCTTACTTGGTCTATAGTTTATGTTTATTAATTTTTTGTTACCCTATATTAAGGAGTATCTAGATTATAAAATAAAATTTTAATTTAACATCAGAGACAGATCTTGTTCTGGTCTACTGCTCCAATGTGACTGAGCTCTCTCCCTCTATGTGATCTTTGTTGTTGCTCCATGTGTTTTATTGTTGCACCACCCACATGGTTTAATTTTCTCATGTGACTGGGATTTCCTTGTTACACCTTCCACGTGGTCACTTTGCACCATCATGACCATGAGTCTATTTCTAGGTGGACTGTGGGTCGTTCACCAGCATGATCATTGATCTGTTTCTTAGCACTTTCTTCGTGGAATGTGGGTTAGATTTGTTTTATATAATTTTTCATATTGTTAAATGCTAATATGTAATATTAGTAATTTTAATAAATAGTAAATTGTAATTAAGCAGGTACTACTATTTTAGTTTTTGAATTTTAAAATTTGAAGTTAAAA
>LPNX010066536.1:147289-164705 GCA_001517045.1 Pseudotsuga menziesii
GCCTTACAGTGTCATTAGATGTGAGTTTCAAGGTATTTATTAAGACACAAAATTTTTTAACCTTCTAACATGTTAAAACTATAATGAGCTAAAAAGACCCAAAATTTTTAGTTTTGGGGTTTTATTTTTCTCTAAAAAAACATGAACTCATCAACTTAGCCTTATAAAAAACTATTCATAATGTTCTTTGAAATTAAAATAAATTATTTCATTTTCACCATTCAAATGCTCTTGCTCTTGCTTATAATGCCCCTGCTCTTGCTTATAGGATGACATGATTGGATTTAGGTTTACTAACATTATCTTTTTAAGACAAACTACAGCACTTTTTATTATTAATCGCTTATTTAGATTTATCTCCACATATATACAAGCGTGTGTAAAAATAGCATTCTCAATATACTTTCCTAACGTATACCATCTCAATCTAATCCATATCTACATTAAAAATATCTACCCAACGGAATCTTGATAACTCCAAGAACTTGTGAATCCAAAAATTCATTAGAAAATTTGGGAGATGTATTCAAAAAGGGACCGTAACAAACAAATCCTCTTGTTTAAATGCATTCAACTATTGAATTGGAATTGTTTTTATTTGACTTTCTCTTTGCCAATTTGTAATAGCCAAGAGATTGAACAGATGACACGCGGGTCAATAAAGCCTTGAAACTTTATTTGACTTTCTCCAGGTCATTGTTTATGCTTTAAATAGTAGCATTTAAAAAGATAATTATCTCGTGTCACTTCCTATGTCTCTATCCTTTAAAGTTTATTATGCTTTAAACAGTAGCATTTTTTAATTATAATATCTTTCTCAAATGTAAATTGTTATGACCTATTTACTGTAATAAGTTTTAGTACTCAGGAAGATCGTATCATTTCGAAATAGTAACTACTAAGCTACTAAAATCTGGAAGTACTTCCTTCATGTTGTAGAGTAAACTACTAAATTGTTCCCAATTGTAGATTTGTAGGACTCCCTTGTTTCAAGAAATATGAATATTTTTTTATTTGCCTTGGAAAGTCAAAAGTCACTACAGCACTATCTTTCTTTGCATCAAAATATTAAATTTATATCAAATATTTTAAATATTTTTAGTGTTTTACTTGTATTTCTTATTGTTCATTAAAATGTTTTGAAAAAGGAAATAGAATCATTTTATCATTGAGAGACAAAAGCAAGCATAAGCATTCTTGTAGCAGATATTTGATATATTCTTCTCATTTTTGTGGCATGCAAACTTGAAACTTGCCTCTGGGAAGTATATAAATTTGTGGTCTGGTGCTAATCTCCTTCTCAAGTAATTTTAGTCTTTGAAATTTCCCATCAACACAACAAAATTGATAAAGTGTTTCATATGTTGAGAAATGATAATGCATCATTATTGTTTATTCATTTAGGTATGAGCTAAGTGGGTCCTAATCATTATTGTTTATTGTTTATTCATTTGGGTATGAGGAAGAATGGAACTCATGTACTAACCTAAGGATGTTAGGAATTTGGAGTTGTGTTAATACATAGTACACATAGAACATAATTTACAAACACAAATAACATATTTTGATGGTCAAATTCCTTCAAGTTGGTGAAGTGTGGAGGCTTTTATAGATGCTATACGCATCCATTATTCAAAATTCACATCACTTGTTTTGAGGTCTTCACAATTACAAACAAAATTAAATTTAGTTTTATAGTGATTACATTAGTTTTAGAAGGTGTCTTCAAGTTGGTGAAGTGTGAACTGTGGAGGATTCTCTAGATGCTATACACACCTCTTATTCAACATTCACATCGCTCTTTTTGTGGTCTTCACAATTACGAACACAAATTACATATTTTGATGGTCACTGCTATACCAACTGCCATTAATTAAATTCAGCTTTATAGTGATTATATCAGTTTTAGAAGGTTCCTTCAAGTTGGTTAAGTTTCTAGTTGTCTTTGCAAACCCTCTGGTGAGAAAGCTAAGAGGACCATCTCATCACTTCTCCTTCTCCTATTGGTTCATTGAAAACCATGTGAGCCTACTTAGTGATAAGTTATCCCTTGTCACTTCAAATTTAATCCATTGTTTATAACGGAAACAACTTACTCAAGAAAATTAAGAAGGGCTAATGAATTTTAAAGATGCACGCTCATTGATTGTTATCTCTTGAATCAGATTGTACGTTTGAGCATTTATTGGCAATTATGGGCATGTTATATTCTCTTAAAAAGAATTAAGGTCAAATCTAGTCATGTTGAATTCGAACCAACATAAGATAGAGCCGCAAACATTTTAGCTTGCTGCACTATTGTTACAAGTCTTTTTCGAGTTTGGAATAGACTCCACATTCAACTTTTCTCTTTCAGGAAACTGAGTTGAGTTAGCTCCTTCAAGTTTGTATTGAGCTAGTGTCACAAATAATATGCTAGTCATATTAACTCAATATTAATCTTTCACATTGATATAGGAACAAATAATCAATCTCATCAAGAAATAATCAACAAATAACTTAGTAATGGTGTTAATCGGAACCAGAATGGTTTCCTCTCTATATATTCAATCAACAATGAATAGTTACAATAATAACGTCAAGAAATTACTTGAATCAATGAGGAATTTGAATACCTTAGGAGGTCATTCAAATTCAATGAGTGAGTCTAGCTTAACTGACTGTAAGCCATTGGTTCACAGTTAGTTAACCACTTGACCAAAACCCTAATTGACTCACCAAACTCTAAATGATGTTTGAGTGCAATAAATGACTGAATCTCAACTCGAGGAGATCAAACACATGTCATAGTAAGCCAACCATCAAGTGCTAGTGCTCAATGACTTCAATGAACCCCAATGAGGTTAACTGAAGCTAAATTGATCATCAGAAGTTGGTGGAGGCACCCCTGTTGACTCTAGATCATTAAATAATATTAAATAATCATTAAATAATATATTTAATGAGAGGAAGTTTCTTGACTGACTGGTTGAACCAATTGTAACCACCAGTTAGCAATTAGGTGCATTAATATCACTCAGATCACCCCCGAAGTGCTCCAGTTAGCCTCCTTGACTGTAGGTAGGTGTAAGTGTGACTGGATGATGTCAATTAATGCTCCACTAATGTCAATTAATGTCAATTATACTTAGGATAGTGGTTTAACTAGGCCAATTTGACCAAAAAGAGTGTATGGTGGTAAATGTCTCCAACAGCCCCCCTTAAGCTATAGTCAGGAAGAGTTAGAAAACATAGATGCATAAAAATGCTAGGGCCCTAGAAACTAAGGCCATAGGTCACCCTGTACAATGCTGAAACTGAAAAAATGCTCAAAACAATCTAAGTGAGGAAAAGAGGGAAAACCTAGTGGGAAAAAAACCCCCTCAAGCTGAACACTGAAAGTAGTCTGAATCACCTTGATGAACTCACCCCCAACAGTGAACAGAGGTAAGTGAACTTCTTTTCTGAAAAGCTCTTGGTGAATATGTATGCAATCTGCTCATTAATCGGGAAGTATTGCAGAATGATGGTCCTGTCATGCACTAGCTCCCTGATGTAGTGCATATGAATCTCTACATGCTTGGTCCTCTGCCTGGTAACTGGATCCATGGATATCTTAATAGAACTCTGGTTGCCACAAAATAGGACTATGGACAAAGTACTACCAAGATCAAACTCTAAAAGAATGCCTTGCAACCAAACTGCTTGGATGGAAGCATTCACCGCTCCTCGATACTCGGCCTCTGCTGAAGATAGTGCTATGGAAGCCTACTTTTTTCTTGACCAGCAAATAGGGAAACCACCAAACATGAATACATATCCAAAAGTTGACTTTCGATCAATAGAATCACCCACCCAATTGGAATCTGTGTATCCAACTAGCTCTAGCTCGGAGTCTGCAGCATAGGTGAATGCCGTAGGTCCTGGTTCCCTGAATATATTGGAGGATCCTCTTGGCTGCCTTCCAATGAAGATCATGAGGCTACTTCATGTATCTTGATACATCATTCACAGCATAACAAATATCAGGCCTAGAATGTGTCAAGTATAACAAGCTACCAATCAACTGTCGATAGATATTGCAGTCCATGGAAGGTGTGTGTTTTCCTTCTTCAAGGTTGATCCCTGAAAGGAAAGGGAATGGTGCAGGCATACATTCAGCCATGTTAAAATTGACTAACAAGTATGAAGTGTATTTGGACTGAGTGACCATAATCCCATCAGAATTTTGTTCGATTTCGATCCCCAAAACTTGTTTTAGAAGCCCCAAATCACTCATTTCAAAGCCATTGTAGAGAGCAGTTTTGATGGCTGAAATGGAGGCAACTGTGCTACCTGTGATCAGTAAGTCATTAAAATATAAAACAATGATAATTATATGACCATAAAGCTTCTATAAATACACATTTGGATCTGATCTACATCTCTGAAAGTTTTGCGAGAGAAGAAAGGCATCCATCTTGGAATACCACTCTCTTGGGGCCTGTTTTAACTCATATAGTGACTTCTTTATCTTGCAAACCAAAGATGGATCAGTGATTTATCCCTTAGGATGATTCATGCATATCTACTTATGAATATTTCCATGCATAAAGGATTACTTAATATCCATGTGATGCACCTCCCAGTGCTTGGATGCTGAAATTGCCAAAACAATGCAAATGGAGTCCATTTTTGCAACTGGTGCAAAGGTCTCATGGTAGTCCACTCCTTGGACCTGAGAGAAACCTTTTACTACCAGCCTTGACTTATATATGTAGGTTCTTCCATCAGCAGAAACCTTTTTCTGAAACACCCACTTGCATTGAACCAATTTCCTTCCCGAAGGAAGATAAAGTAGCTCCCAAGTAGTGTTTTTCTGAAGAGAATTCATCTCTTCATCCATGGCAACTTGCCATCTCGGATCATTCCAAGCATGGTAGTAGGATTTTGGATCTGAAATAATCATCAAATAGCAAGTTTCACACAGAAAATTATCAGAACAAGAGAGCACAATACCTGCTCTTTGGAAATCAGACCTTGTTCTTCTTGGATCATCCGAATTTCCAATGTTGTCTCCTGCGCAAGAGAGTGTCTGTTGGGCCAATTTAGGAAGTTGATTTTGCAATTTAGGTTCTGATTCAAAATATGATTATTGATGGAAACTGATATCAGAAATAATAGCATCCAAATCAGGGTCATCACCCCCAATTTCATCATCCAAATATTCAGTAGAATAGGAAGGAAATTGAGCAGTTTTCTCCTTCACTAGTTCCATCTCCTGAAGAGGCTCATCGAACTTGACACTTCTATCAATTATGATATGTTTGTCATTGATATCCAACAGATTGAATCCTCTATATTCATAAGGATACCCAATAAACAGACATTCTATGCTTTGCGGTTGCAAAGCCCTTCTTTTATCAAGCAAAATCTGGGCCCATGCAGTGGACCCAAACACCCGTAGGTTTGACACATCCAGCTTGTGTCCGAAGTATGCTTCGAAAGGAGTCTTTCATTTCATGGATGAGTGTGGAACCCTATTTAGAATGTATTCTGTAGTAAGAATGGATTCACCCTAAAAATTTGTAGCAAGCTTCTTTGACTCCAACATACAGGTGGTCATCTCCTTGAGAGACCGGTTCTTGCTTTCCTCTACTCCATTCTGCTGGGAAGTGTAGGGAATTGAATGCTGGACCTGAATACCACTTTGGGAGCATATGTACAGAAACTCATTACTGACATACTCCATTCCATTATAAGATCTCAATATTTTGATCTTAAGCCCAGAGGCATTTTCGATCAAGGCCTTCAATTCAAAAAAAAATTCACATACTTCTGATTTCTTTTTGAGAAAGAAAACCCATGTATACCTTGAAAAATCATCAATAAAAGTAAGGAGGTACCTTGATCCATTCATGTATGTGATAGGCATCATATCTCTGATATCAGAATGTATCATCCCCAATATGTTTGTATCTTGGTTTTCCTTCCCTTGATCGACTTGTGCTCAGGGTGTTTTCCAATCACACAGCCCTTGCAAATTCCCGTGGTTGCCTTGATGACCGAGAATCCTTCAACCATGGAGTTTTTCTATAATTGATGCAAATATTTGAAATTAATATGGCCAAACCTCTCATGCCACATCCTACTAACCTCATTTCCATGAGTTATCAGAGCAGTGGGCTTTGCATCCTCAACAAAGTGAGAGAACTCATAGGATTTTGCATGACGATTTGCAAGGCCTTTTGCAATGAGTTTCCCGGATGCAATTTCTGTTATCTCAACATCATTTGGGTTGAAAGAGACTCTCTTAGGAATTCCTATATGTGTCATCTGATAGACACTAAGGAGATTTGCTGCTAGATATGGTACATACAAAACATTAGAGAAAAAACCATTTTCAAGATCTACAGTACCTTGTCCTTCGGAAATGATGGTGGAGTCATCTCCCATGTGGATGGGGATGGATTTGCCGGTCTCCAAGGATGAAAAGGAGACTTTTTCAGCCATCATGTGATTCGAAGCACCAGAGTCAATCGGCAGTGCTTTGGACTTCGAAGTGCTTTCCATGAGGGCATGACCTTTCTAATGCTGTGGTTCCCGATCTTGGTGATCTCTCCTCCAAAAGCTCTTCGGAAGATTGATGTGATTTGTCTCAAGGAGAGAGGTTGCTTCATCAAGATTTTTCTTCATGTAGGCATGTTTAGGGTGAAAAACCTTCCCGTAGTAAGAACACTTGAATTTTTCTTTCCCATTTTTCCCTTTTCCTTTGTTCTTCCTTGAGACGAAAGATTCATCACGCTGCTGGTTTTCAACTCTAGGCTTGGGAGCATCAAATTTAGTTTTCTGATTTTTCTGCTACTTTCCTTTACCCTTCATATCTTTGGGCCCCAAGACATGGAGGGATTGATCATGGGAAGATCGAATGATCCCCATATGGACAACCTTTTCATGTTCATTTGTCAGGGAATCAATGAAGGCATTGAGTGTAGGCATCTTCCATCCATGGGTTGTGAGATTCCCCGCATGGAATGTAGAAACAAAAACTGAATAATCAACCCCAAGTTTGGAGAGTATGGCAAGGATGAGCTGATCATCCTCCTTCTGCACATTCCATTGCTTCAAGAGTAAAAAAATATGCTTGAACTTTGTAAAGAAATCATTCATAGTCTCGAAATTGGAAGGTTGGAGAGACATGAGTTCATTTTTAAGATGGTAAGCCCTCAATTCATCATGATTTCCATATAGAGATTCCAATTTGTCCCATATTTCTCTCGGTGTCTTCAATTCCATAAGATGGAAGAGAAGGTCTCGGGAAATAGAGAGGCACAAGAAAACAAAAGATTCATCCTTCTTGTTCAAGAATCTTGATTTTTCTATGGTGGATCCAAGCTCAACTTCAGTGTCCATGGTGAATCTAAAAAGTCCTTTGGAGTGTAGTTGAATCTCCATATCATTTTTCCATGAGTGGAAATTGTATGGAGTCAAGAGATCTATTGAGGAGTCCATCTGGATGTGCTAGAGAAAATGCTTCACCTGTAGAAACCTAAAAATCAAAACAAAAAGGGAAAAATAAGGTCGAACAGCCTGCACATTCTAGGATTTCATCACACCCAGCATAGTCAATTAAGAAATCTTGATCAACAAGTTCTTTACTTGGGATATTGAGTGGTAAGCGTTGGCTTTTGGTGCAGTGTTGGATTTTTGAGCTATTGCTCACTTTCCATGGAGAAATCTGTCAAAAAGATTGTTTTTGAGAGTTAGATATTCGTCCCGCGGTATGATCTGATACCGTATTAATCTTGCACATTGATCTAGGAACAAATAATCAATCTCATCAAGAAATAATCAACAAATAACTCAGAAATGGTGTTAATTGGAACCAGAATGGTTTCCTCTTTGTATATTCAATAAACAATGAATAGTTACAATAACAATGCCAAGTAATTGCTTGAATCAATGAGGAATTTGAAAACCTTAGGAGGTCATTCGAATTTAATGAGTGAGTCTAGCTTAACTGACTGTAAGCCATTGGTTCACACTCAGTTAACCACTTGACCAAAACCCTAATTGACTCACCAAACCCTAACTCAAGTCGGAGTGCAATAAATGACCGAATCTCAATTGAAGGAGATCAAGCACATGTCATAGCAAGCCAACCATCAAGTGCTAGTGCTCAATGACTTCAATGAACCCCGATGAGGTTAACTAAAGCTGAATTGATCATCAGAAGTTGGTGGAGGCACCCCTGTTGACTCAATATCATTAAATAATAATAAATAATCATTAAATAATATATTTAATGAGAGGAGGCACCTTAACTGACTGGTTGAACTGATTGTAACCACCAGTTAGTAATTAGGTGCATTAATATCACTCAGATCACCCTCAGAGTGCTACAGTTAGCCTCCTTGACTGTAGGTAGGTGTGGGTGTGACTAGATTATGCCAATTAATGCTCCACTAATGTCAATTAATGTCAATTATACTTAGGATAGTGGTTTAACTAGGCCAATTTGACCAAAAAGAGTGTGTATGGTGGTAAATGTCTCCAAAACTCAATTAGTCTGACTAATAAGTCAGACTCTGTTGGCTTCATATAAAATGGATAGATAACCACAAAAAAGGAACACTCATTTTACTTGTTTTCTTGATCCAGTTTAAGAGCAGACAATCAACAAACCTGCATAATGTCTCGAATCCATGACATTTTGTAGTATGGTGTATCATTTATGGATTTTGAAGCAGTTTATCATTGAAAATTTACATATATATGCTATGTAATTTAGTGTATTTTCTTACTTCTTAAATTTTTTCCCTAGTCAACTCCCGAGTTTATCAAGATAACAATCAACTCTTATTCTTTCGCCATGTCTAGTCATACTTTGAGTTGGGGCTGAGGTTAACATTGGATTGCTATATCTGAGGGATTAACCATATGTCTGGAATGTTTCTTTACAATGTAAGAAAGCATTCAAGCTTAGAATAAAGACAAAGAAGCTTGGAAAGCTACAGAAAAGGCAAAGTCTTACTTCTTAGAAGAGCGTGATAAAGCTCAAAAAGAGGCTTCAAGTGCAAATCAATAGGTATAAGCCAAGTGGTTTGTATCAAACATTGAGGTATCTTGCAATCACTTTATTTCATTTCTCCTGACATGAACTATATTTCTGTGCCATGTTCTCTATATCTTCATTATAATGGCTAGCATGTCATTGCAGCAGGTGGAATCGCTTATGGATTCCACTTCTGGATATCAATAAGCGATTCCAACAGTACAATACTAGCTTGCAGCATTATAACAACAAACTTCAGAGTGATGTTGACACTATTGCAGAGACCATATCTAGAATACAAAAGTAAAAATCAACTATGATGGAAACTCTCAGTAGCTTAATAGGTCACTCTGGTACAGTTCAAGACCAGCTTAGTGTAACTAAAGTGAGTATGTATTTCTACAAACAAGCCAACCTTGATATTGAATGGTGATTTTATATAAAATAGAGATATTATTTATTGATATTTATTCTAGGAATTATCTTGCTTTGAGTGTGCCTTACTTTCATCATGACTATAATACTCTCATTCTTTAGATATGGCACTGAAAGCTACTTCAGGGCACTTAAAGCTACCTTTTCCACGAAAAACCTCGCAATAAAACCATGGAGTACCTCTATGTGATCCATGGATGGGAAATGGGGTAAATTTTCTGTGCATATTACTACACCTAATCTTGAGGGACTCTAGAGAGACTAAACCATCTCTTGAGAGGACTCATGTGTGGCTCAAGGTCACTCGAGCTAACCTCCGGGGCTCAAAATTTTAAGGACATGGGAGTGGGTGGGCTTTGATCCACTCACATGTGCAGTCACAATATCATTTAATATAATATTTTTGGGTGCAACCACATATTTGAGAACTTCTTCAAGGTTACCCCATGGATCTAGGAACAACCCCCATTGGATTTGAACACTACCCATTGGTGGAAAACTCCTTGCTCTTCACTAGTGGATCTAACCATTTTGGGGAACTTAAAGCTGCTTACACTCTTAAAGATTTTTATAGAAAATGAGACTATTTTTCAAGATAGACAACAAAAATTCTGATTAAATTCTTTATTCATTTTATCCTCTGCAAATTGACTTCCATAAAGATGCTTTTTCTGCAGATGGACTTATTATCTATTCGTGTGTGTTTTGCAACAATCCTAGTTTTTTTTGTGGTTTGATTACATGGTAGATATCACCCAAGTGCAAAATCATCAATCTATAAAGCAAGCTCCAAATACAAAAATGTTCTTCACAAAATAGGGCATGAACCATGTGAATAACCTTCCAAGTGGACCAACTCAATGAGTAACCTCCAAGCATGTAATATCTCTCATGAAATGGTGTATAAAAGATTGTAATAATGCTTCAAATGATGACTTTCACCTTTAGTAGGGATGAACACTACCCTTATGCCTATGTTTCCAATGGTGAATGTTCCTCAAATAATGAGAGAAGGCCTTCCTCTAAAAACAAATCAGTACACCAAGGTGAATTGGCCCTCTTTAGGGATTTCATTTTATGCACAGTGGCACTTAATGCACACCAAACATGGGATTTTAGGGCCAACTAGGATTTTTACTTCTCTTGTGCACACGTCCAAAGATATTTACGGTTTTTTTGTGACCTACGGTTGCAAGGAAAGCCACCAAAGACTGTTATTTACTACTGATCTCCTTCAAGAGACTGCCAAGAATCAACTAAAGCACACTCAAACTTGGTTTATAGGGTCTGAAATTAACTGATTTTTTTTTATTTGGGTTTGTTTACACCCCTTTTGTGGAGAAAAAGCACCCTGAATTCATGATACTACTATAAATTGTTGATTAGGAGGTTGGAACAGCCCTTATTGAAGGTTTGAGGCTGTTGGCGTACCGAGGTATACTCTTTATGTCCATACCTGTTCCTAGAATTATTTCTTAATGTCATTTAAACCCTCAAATTCAACCCAATATTTCTCAAATCATGTTTCCTCCATTGTTCAACACTTTTCATAGGGTTATTCATGCCCAGAATTGCCTTTTAACCCTCCAATTTGGCCCATATTTAGAGGTAGGCCTGTTTGGTGCTGGATAAGTGCACAAGGGTGCCCAAGATGGTGAAATAGGGCTACTTCATACCCTTTTTTACTGTCAAAATTTTTTGTTTGTGCCCAAAATTCATGCCGATGCTGCTATAAGGCATATGCATGAGATTTTAAGGTTGCTTTTACCCACAAATTTCTCATTTTCATAGCCAGAATTGCAACTCCTTCAAGAGACTGCAATGTTTCAAATAATCTTATATAACCTCTTCTCAAACAAACATACAGTCAATACAAATAAGTTCGAACCCCCTTCTGAAACAAACTTACAGTCAATACACATAAGTCCGAGAAGGAGGCTAGGGACTTTACTCTTGCTACTTCCCTGCTTATAAGTATTCTCTTTGTTTCACATATTTCCCAATTCAAGTCTTGTAACATTGAGAGTTTTATATTTCTGACTTATTTTTTCTTCTCCTTCTCTTCTCCTAGCAATCCATCAGATCTATCAGAAATCATATTGTTTGTGTTCATAGTCTACTCCCGTCACATATCATATTGTTCACCTTTTAACATGAAGAAGTACAGTATAATGGCTCTCATGATTATGATTTCATTCCTTCTGATTGCAGGGTATAACGACGACAGGTTACTCATGAAGAATAGCCTATTTAGTGCCCCCGACGACCCCTCGGACTTCGATCTCGAGAACACCAAGATATCGTTGAGGTTTGGCCCAAGCATTCAAAAGATAATGAAAATTTATTTGTCTATATCGAACAAGTTTGATATCCTATTCAATTTAGCACCCAAGGAAGCAGAAACACCGTTGGGACCCAGTCGTAATGTAAATTCCATGGTGACCCAACAACAGCTCTCCTCATCCAGCAATAGCCCTGGAGTCGGTCACATGCAGATGACCTGACGTAAATATGAGGATATCATGAAATCCCATCAGAGCCATGGAGACGATCAAGTGAAGCAGAAAAGGAAGACAAAGTGGAAGCTGGGTTCTAGTCTGATCCCAGGAGACGGGAATTAATGGTTCTCAATGTTGTACAAAATATTTGGGCTCTGTTGAAACCTAATTTGTGAGCTCTGTTTATAAGGAATTCCTTCATGACAAAGCCCAATGTAGATGTAAGGGTTATATATATGTAGATGTAAGGGTTATATATATGATGTGCCCTCCTCTAGGGGTTTTAGCCTTGTGGACAATCCCAGGAGTTATATATTGTTGTATTATTATATGTGAAGGTGAGGGATGAAGTAGCTCAGGAAAGTTAGGTTTAATGCGACCCTGAGCTACATGTATATAAATATGCAAAGGAAAGTGATGTTGGAGATCTTTATAGATAACTCTCATGAGTATAGGTTACTCACTAACACTACTCACTTTCCCACTTGATGAATCTATCAAGTAAGGAGAAGTGGAGTTTATTTTTTCTTCATAAATGAGCAGAAGTGTTGGTAGATATCATTCTGAAACTTTGGGAATATTAAGGAAAGCGTCGAAACTAGGCTTCTTCTTCGTCTCGAAATTCCCACTTGTAATATTTTTACTTTTGCAATGCCTTGTTTATCATGCAATTTCATGGACTAAGAACTTGTATCAATTTATTGTAGCCATACTCATTGTGTATTTTTCACATCTTCGTAAGCAATATATACTTAGCTTACATGATATGATTTATTTGTTAGTGTTTGGCTAATTAGATTAGTTAATGTATTTATGGTGGGTTGAATCCTTTCATTAAGGATGTATCTTATGTTTCTTTTTCTTGTCCAAATCTTCCATGAGTGTGGGAAATATTAATTAATTGCACACCCATGTCAGGTTTAAGATGTCTCTGCTAGAGTTGGTGTGACACTAGATTTCAATTTATGCAGTTCATCTTTTAGGTAGAAAGTTATTACATCTTTTAATGTAAGAAAGTTATTCCATTTGTAAGTAGGTAGAAGAGTTTTAGTTTTTCTATATGTAAAAGAAAATGATTGTACAAAATCAGAAGATAGAGAAGAGAAGAAAAAGAGAGAGTAGCAGAGAGATACAGAGAAGAACGAGGTAAGAAGAAATGGAGAAGAATAAAAAATCTCAAGCTTCTGTGTTTTGGAAAGTGTTGAGAGAAGAAGCTATGTAAAAGGTGAAAAATCCTTGTGAATTTCCAAATTTGTAATTGTAACTGTAGTTGTTTGTTATGTGGAGAAAATATACATAATTCCATAATTCATGTCTTATTTATTCCACAAGTCTTCTCCATAATTACTTAACATTTGGTTATATGATATTGTGAGTCTGTTGCAATATAGCTGTGTAGAGGTTTATCCCAAGTTACAGGTCGCACTGATAAATGTCATTTTATAAAGTTCAACTAAAAGTGGCCTGGTAGATGCACTATATCAAATTTATTATTACATGGTTGTAACTCAATTTAACCGTGGTTTAGGAAAGAAACCTTGTCTTAAAAAAAATTATTTTTCAAAGGAAAATAGAGAAAAATTAGAAATGACTTCCACTTCTAGTACACACATGTTGAGTTTACAAACTCCAATTTTCTCTGGAAAGAATTATGAGTATTGGTATCTAATAATGAAGGCTTTGTTTAGAGGTCAATATGTATGGGACATTGTCCAAAATGGCTATACATAACCAACAAATCATGCGTCATATAATAATCTCATGCAAGATCACAAGGATGGCCTAAGGGAATAGCGAAATAAAGATGGAAATTCTCTATTCTACGTACACCCAACTGTGCATGAAAACATACTCCCCAACCCTCTCTCTCTCTCTCTCTCTCTCACTCACTCTCATAAACACACACACATACATCCCTTTGTCTCTTCCTGCCACTAACACCTTGTTGTGCCCCTGCTCAACAGCCTTGTAAAATTATTATTTCATCAAACAAAATTCCATTTTGTTTGATGAAATGTTTAAATTTTAAAAGGACAAGTTTAATGAGTTTTCAGCTACTGATATGGTGGTTTCCATTAAGCTACTAATTTATTGAAATTTAATTTTTCTAATAACCTTTGCAAATTCTATTGGATTAATGAGACTATCATATTGAAGTTATTGTTTTGGATGATTTATACTAGGGAAATTAAAATGTGACTCTTAATGATTTCTATTCCTACTTTGTAACCCTAGTCATGTATATTATCCCAAAATATTATAGATTCATTTTATTGATTTCGTTACCATGATGATTTGCAAGGTTTTCATTACTATGGTTGTCATGGGTTGTCTAAGCAATAGTTGTCAAAGGTCTGATGTTTGTAACTCTGACAAAGCCTAGAATTATGTCTCATGGTCCTTATCCTAAGTTTGTGAGCCATTGTCGATCTTGATTGAATTTCATATGGTCGTATTTCAAGGTTCAAGTGCATGGTTTGTGATTATATTATAACCTCCGCGACCTTTACAAGATATGTCGAATCTACGATAGGAGTGCATATATTATGGTTATTTCCGGGTTGATTTATGACACAGCCTGTATCTTAACTCACATATCGCGAAGACAGTGTGCTATCATGACACTGATACTTGACCTGTCCATCATGTTTAAGCCCTGGTACGTATCTTTTGTCGTGGACGCCTGTTGATCAAACACCTGTTTTACGTACAATGTAAGGTTTCCTATCATTTAAGTCAGGGTTGAATCATGATATTATCAGCGTTCTAGAGTTTTCGACCGTCATTTGGGTTATCAATCAATTACCACTCCGAGCGCCGATGCTTTCGTTCATGCCATACTTGCGAGGGTATAACCTGCGGCTATGTATGGCCGATTATGTTCATCACCTGGTGTTGCTCAGCCTTCATCCCGAGTGCTCACGACCTGGTCTTCTGTCGTTGGCTGAGTTGTGGTACCTATTCTATGTGCAGTTACGCATTCGTTATCAAACAGGGATGGCTCCTGTCATAAGGGTTGAACCCTATGAGATGACCCTGTTAAACACAAACCGTGAGCTCATAGAAAAAGTCAAGAATGTGGGGTGGATGCCGTTCTTTGAGAAGTTTTCCGACTCAAACCTAGAAGTGACTAGAGTCTTTGCCCTATCCCTGGTTAATTACCAAGCATAGGTCAGTGATCTTTGCTTCCGGGTTGATGAAAGATCCATAGCAGCCCCAACATGTTTGTCTCTGACTGGTCAGAGGTGGTTCAAATACCAGAAGATGGACATAACCGAATGGAGACGATTGTTAAAGAACCTGATTCAGGAAATTTCTTTTCGAACTGGGGTGGCACGTAAGTATTTTCTTAAAGAATGGCGTCCGTTTCTTTATTTAATTCATAGATATTTGACCTATGCAGGCCGGTTATCTTCGGCATACGTATATCATCTTCGTCTGATGGCTATCTTTATAGGGTTTCCTATTAATTTGCCTTACTACCTTCTGCACAGTTTATTTAAGATGTCAAATGCCATAAAGAAGGGGCCTAAACATGTCAACAACAGTATTTTTCATCATGGTCTGGTTCGTATGTTGATTGAGAATGAATTGATGAAGTCGGGTCGCTTATGGGAGCAGTTTATAGAGTCAAACAGTTTTTCATCCTTTTGTCATTGCATGTTTGACAGTCCTGATGACTGTAGCAAACATAGAAACGCAGTTTCGGCTCCATTCTTGTCTCCGCACAAATCTCTATCAAACCCTAGCCTTAAGAGTTCAGAACCCTACAAAGCACCTACGGAGAATCCAGTGAACACTCCTCATACCCCTCCAGAGTCTAGGCGTGTGAAGAAGATTTCAATTCTGTCACCTCTTACTACGCCAAACAGTAGTGATAAAATTGGGAATCGTCGAGGAAATCTACCCAAATCCAAGCTGGTTAGAAGGCTAACCAGGAGTATGGCGAAAGCTAAGATGGTTAAAACCCCCGTAAGTAATAAGGTTCCAGTGGAAACGATTGTGATTGATGATGAAGAAATCATTGCTCCTTCGCCTGTTAATGACAATCTGGTTCATCCTGAGTCCGTTACTGATTTAGCTGGTGAAGGTCACCCTGTGATTGATAACGATATGCACGAAAGCCCTTCTCTGTTTGTTGTCGAGCCGCAATTTGATGTCACCCGTGATCATAATAATTCTCCAGCAGTGGATAAAGAAGTGCGGGAAGTTTTAGTTGATCGTATGACTGATTCTATAGTAAAATAAAAACCGGTTAAAATAACCTCGACTGTTCTTCGTGGAACTGGGGAAACCATTCATCCTCTGTTCATTAGTTGTCTTTTAGACAAGGTTCGTAGAATGGAAGACAGGATGAATGAAATAGTAGCAAGTCAGGATTTAATGAAAGCTGATAATGTGGAGTTGAGGGCAAAAGTTGATGAAAGTGGTCAGCAGCTTTTACGATTGAAGAATCATAAGAACAAGCTCATAAGGAGGGTTCTCAAATTGCAAGATGAAAACGAAAAGAGTGAAGAAAAGGTCCGTGAGCTTAACGCTTAGATCGCGCTCATGCAATTCAGGGCTCCTTCATCGAGTCATTCTAATGGGGTCAATATTCAAGTTTTTAACGCACCAGTTAATTTGTGACTATACTGGAATTTTTTGTTGTTGGTTTTAATTTTCAATTTTGATGATCAGGTATTTATTTAGTTTATTTCTTGTTTGTTATTTATTATTTATCATTTCGATTTGTGTTTATGTTTTAATTTTATTATTACTTGATTTGTTGCAGGTGTTAAATTTGCTGTTTGCGCCCGGATGTTATCAACTGTTTGTTTATGCACGATCTTGCATCAATCAAAACAGACCGCATAACAAGTTTTCCAGGTGTTGTTTATTGCTGGAATATTCGATTTCCATGGATCGTCTTGATGATTTGCTTATATGGAAAAATGACACGTTACACTTGTCATTTTTAATTAGAAATCAGTTGGATAATTCGATCTAGTTTATCTCAAACTTTTAAGGATGTTGGTTTTTGTAGACATGTATTTAAGGGTTAAAATTTTATGGGATAGGGGATGGATAATCAATGAAAAGGGCACCACAAGACTGGGTTGATGTGTTTACGACTTTAGACAGCTACCTGTCTGCAGCCATTGACATTTTTAAACTGGTGATGTTATCAATATATGTGTGCAGTTTGTATACGTGGCATATGTTTGTAATGTCTATTAGTCTTGTGATTTTCTTTTTACTTTAGTTATATTTTTTGAATTTCTCGAAAGGATTTTACAGATATAAATCTATTTTATGATTATTGATGTTTCATGCTTTCAGTTTTGCTAATATGTCATTTTGTGTAACTGACAGTCGTTATTGTTATTTATATGATTTGTAATCACTACTGTGTGGTTTTGTTAATATTTGAACTTCTTTGAATGTTATCAAAGCATATTCATGCGGTAGTTCTATTAGCATAAATTGA
>LPNX010066545.1:0-24088 GCA_001517045.1 Pseudotsuga menziesii
CTCCAGAATCAATGAGCCATTCATTTGAAGTAAAAGAAGAAGATGCAGTATAAGAGTAACCAGAAGCACAAAGTGCATGTCCATGAGAGTTAGATTCTGAAGAGGAATCTACGCTGATGTGGTGCTTCTTCATTGCTGCTTCCAAGGTTGCCATCTTCTTAAAACATTTAGATTCATCATGACTATCTTTCCCACAAAAATTGCAATGACGCTCAGTCTTCTTTCCTTTTTGCTTGGATCCTTTGTCATTTTTCAAAGGAGGAGCTGACTGAGAGGGTTTGGGACCCTTAGTGTTTGGCTTATTATTGCAAAAAATTTATTTCTTGGGAGGCTTGGACTTTTCTTTCTGTTGGGACAATAAGGCTTTCCCAGATATATCTACATTGTTAATTATTCCAAGATGAATGAGCTTATCCTGCTCTCTAATTAAGGAATCACAAAAGGATTCAAGACTAGGCTCTTGATAGCTAGCTGCAGTCAAGGATTCTTTCATGGAGTAGAATGTAGATACAAAAACAGAATACGTAGGTCCAAGTTTGGAAAGAATATGATAAATACATTGTTTGTCTTCTTTCTTAATATTGCATTCTGCACATAAGAGTCTAAGAGTTTTATACTTAGATAAATAGTCTTGAATGCATGAAAAAACATTTGGATTCAAGGAAAGCAACGCATTCTCAAGTTGATGACTCTGAATTTCATTGTGTTTACCAAACACAGATTCCAACTTTTCCCAAGCTTTATCAGGTTCATCAATGTCAGATATGTAGAATCGCAAATCAATAGAGATTGGCATCCCAATCAATCCACGAGCTTCATCACATCGATTTTCCCATTTAATTTTCTTATCATCATCAGTGGGTTCTGTTTCTTTCCCTGAGGTTATCCTGAAAAGTCTCCTACTTCGTAAAACATCCTCCATACGAGATTTCCATGAGAAATAGTTAGAACTTATAAGTATAATATCACAAGGGGTGGCCATAATGTAAAATAATAGCTGAAAGAACTGAAACTAACTATAAATATGCAAAGAGCTCGAAAAAATATGCGGTTTAAAAAAAACGGCACTTAAAACTGATTCCAGATGATGAAGTTATGCTTGATCAAAGAAAATGTTGAAGATGTCCCCAATAGTGACGTGGTAGATATTAACTTGACCAACTAAAAAAAAGAAGCCCCTCTTCCCAAGATCAACCTTTGACAATCACTTTTACAATAAAGTTGCTTTGAAGTGAATCACTTTTGTAGAATAAGTGATGTTCACTTTTACAATAATGTGACTTTTAAATAGTGCGGCAATAAATTAAAAGACTTAAGTGACTCACTTTTATTTTATTTTATTTATGTGAGATGCACTTTTACAATAAAGTAACTTGAAAATAGAAATTGCATGCACTAAAAAGTAGCTTGATAAGACTTGAACTCAAGACTTATCAAGGTGTAAAGCAACTTTGGACCAAGTGAGTTAAGTTTAAAAGGTACGTAAAAGTATGGAAGGAGGAAGGGGGCATTTTTTTTACTCTTCTCTCTCGTTTTTCATGCTTGCTTTCTTTTCCTGCAAATCACAAAAAAAATGAAAAACAAAAAAACATTTTCCACACAATGGGGTTAGATCTTGGTTAGCTTACCCGGACTGTTTCTGATTTGTCATGATCGCACAAGGTGCACAGCAAAGAGCATACGTAGCCGAGAAGACAAGAAAGAAAGAAAAATTCCTTTCATGTTTCTGATTCGCAACGATCACGCAAGGTGCATGGAAAAGAGCATACACAGTCAGGGAAGGCTACAGTCCAAGACTAAAACAGAAAATATCTAATAATAAACTGATAAAATATGAGAGATTTAAAAAAAAAACAAATCCGTCACTTTAACATTATACCTTCAGATTTGCCGAAATGGGTGTTTCTGGAGCAAACATAAATGGTTTTTGGTGAAACAAAAACTATTTCCCAATGGAAACGACGCTCCGGACGCAATGGAATAGCTCCCATAGGCCAAAAATGCATAGAAAATCCAGAAACAAAAACCCTTTCAAAGTTTCGGCAACAACGGTTCCAGATCTATATCAAAACCAAAAGTGGCTCTTCATAAAAGCTCTGATACCATGTTCGGGTACACAGGGTACTCCCAAAACATCGAACACCTTCAGATACAGCTTCACATAAATAGATCACAGATCAACACACCGATGTTTGTCACGTGGTTAAAACCCTCGAGAGGGAAACAGTCCACGGCCCCAGCCAAATAGCTACTTGGAGCAATTTATTATGCAAAAGAAAGAAAGTTACATGAGCTTCTCATAATCGATCAACTAGCTAAGGGCCCTCTATGCTCTTTAAATAGAGATCATAGACCAATCGGTTGTTAAGCCATGGATCAATGGTAGGTATGATCTAAGAGAAGTTGAACTGTCGGATCACTCTATGTCTAGAACATATCATGACCGTCGGATTAGAATATTTACAAATGCATATTAATACATACTAAAGAAACACACTTTTACCTAACGGATATATTACACAAGTTGATCTTAACTAACTCCTAAGTGTCTAAATATTCTAACAAATATAATGCAACCAATGTATTCGATTATGTTTTCCATATCTAGATTATTTGTTTAAACATCTCATATGTTGTAGGATCTTATCCATATTTCTAGGATCTAGCTCATAGCTTATTATTTTCCTATATATGTACATTTTATTCATTAATACAATTGAGTTGAGTGTGTATATCCTCCTGTCTATGCGAGCCTTTGTGCTCTACTGATTCTTTCCCTTGGTTCTTCTAATTACTTGAATACTAGTGGATGTCATCATATTCATAGTAATTTCTAAGATTAGTTTTGATGTGAAGTTAGTTCTTTATTAAAGAACTAATTACAAGTTCATTCATTCTATAGATTTGTTTAAATTATGAAACAATTTTGAAGTCTGTTCAACTATATGATGGGAAGATATTATGTTTATGAACGCTTTGTAACTTTGATTCCTCTATAACAAGTTACAATTTTTCATTTTTGAAAAAATAACATCATTAACTTTTAATGGAATTTGTTATCAAAATTAATTCAGATATATTATCAAATTAATTCAAATATAAATTATTCATAATTTTCAATTTTAACAACATAATATGAATCCAATATACCAAAAAAGGATTATCACCACAGGGATAACTTATTAAAAAACAAAGTCAAAAAGAATTGTTTTAACCATAAAAACTTAGCAACCTCCAAAACAATTAAAAAAAACTACATATACCAATAACTTATAAATATAATTTAATTTAAAATTTCAAAGTTATTATCATCTTAATAAAAACCATTTTGTAAAAAAAGGAAGTTAATCTAATTCGAATGTGCTCATAAGGTATGCTTCATGTTTTTTGAAATATTTATACATAATTGTGTTCATAAGGTATGCTTCATGTATTTTGAAATATTTATATATAATTTGAGATATTTCTTTTTACTTGTGAAGTTTCAAAAAAATGTGTTTTTTAATTTTTTTAAATGTAAATTAAAAATATTTTATCAATATAATATATTAATTAAATTATAAATAAGAAAATATATATAAATAATAGTTAAATATATAATTTATATAATTAAATTAAAATTTGGAATTATTTTGTAAGTATGTTTTAAACGAATGTTTTGTAAAAAAATAGTATAAGATGGAACATAAAATAACCATTTTATAAAGTTGTTTGAAGCATTTTGACTATATAATTGTTGATGATTATTCATTGTTTTAATATGTTAATATGTTTGTGCATATGTGTTGTATGATTATTCATTGTTTTAATATGCTTAAGTGTATATGTGTTGATATATATATGATTAGTTGATTTTTTACAACTATTTTAATAAAGGTTGGCAATTTTTCATGGGGTTTTTATTTGGAAAAATTATGTCATAGTATATGTATTTATGAAATATTAAAGAATGTACCTAATTTTGTTAGATAGTGATAAATACTTATCAAAATCATTATGTCAATCCTCCCTTACAGTGTATATTTTTTATTTTTAAAATAACATATTTTTACTAGATATCTCATATTTTATCAGATACTACTTTTTATACCCCATACTCTACACCCCGCTCCCTAAATACTTACAGTATATTGATCTTATTTTTCATAATTGAAAAAAAAATTACTAATGAATGAGATAAGATATTGGTCAATAAGCTGAAGTCCCCTACGTTCCTTATGCACTCCCAAGTAATGAGCGTGTCTAGGTTTCTCACTATGCACATAGGCTATTATGTGTCCATGCAAGTTGTTGAATGTGGGGAGAGATGTTTCCAAGTGTGCACATGGGATACTAAGTGCCCATGTAAGTTTATGAGTGTATGTAGCATTGCTAAGTGTATAGGTAAGGTTTATACATCAGTGTATGATGTTTACTCAATTGTTATTGAAATATTTGGATACACATATAGAATTGATCTATGTACATCCTACATTCCAATATTATAAAAGAATTAGTGGTTTAAAGAACATGTAGGTTTGAAGGGTCAATATATTTTTTATTTTGTTTTACAAAAATGACCAAAATTTATATTAAAAAATGTCCGTGGGTTTCTCGAAGCAAAGAGAATACAAAACTCACCAAAAGGCCCGATTCAACTTGATCTTTCCAACTTCATGAGAAACTAAAAAACAGATATATGCTATAGAATTTATTTTTGCAATCACGGGTACCATACTCTATCAATTTTACATATTCCAGTATCAAAAGGATTAAATATTCTAAGATCAAAAAGAGCTCTATCACATCTACTATTTTTAAAGAGACCATCTTGTTCCAAGAGCTAAAATCTAAAAAAGACATATGATTTACAAAATTGTGAACCATCAAACCTAAAACGGAATAGCTCCAGCCTCCTAAGGAGTTGTTGATTCGGTATTTGGAAGGACTAACATCAAAGGGTTTAGGTAGTTTCTAGATTCCACTAGAAGGATGGAAGAGCAGAAAAATCTGAATGTTGAAGGGGAAACTCCCGAATCCAATTGCTAACTTGAATCTATAGAATTACAACCTAAGCTTCCATTGTTGTTATTTTAACTGAGAGGGTTGCATTTTTCTCCTTCTCAATCTCCATATATGTTAACAGAGCCTACTCCCTCTATTAATCACACACCTCTTCATCCTAGTCCATTCATTGTTCCTGAGCATGAAAGTCCCAACTGCATTCTCTGATAATACTTCTCAAAACTCTACTGGTGTGACAGAAGTATTCCTCTACCTATTGTAATCCATGGTAGATGCATACCTTTTTCTTTCTATGACTCCTCTACCTCGGTATTGCATTCAAACCTGCAAGCTTTATTGGAGTATGTGTTCTTCTTTCCAACTTCCTCTTGTTATTTTGCTTACGTTGCTCCTCTCTTTGGAGAATGACCGCAATTTATTTTGACCACACATTAAAGAAAATTTGGGATCTAAAATGGGATTCATAAGAAAAAGACCCAAATAACATGGGTCTCATAATAAAATATCCAACCAATATAAATTCAAGAAAAAAAATCAACCATAATGGTTGACTTGGCATATTTGTCATAACAAAATCTACCTTTTGTATTCTTATTTTCAACATATATCCTTGTGGTTTTACTCAAATTTCAAGAGAGAGCACCCGTTGGGTGCATAATTCAATTCTCCATCCAATGAGTACCTATGCTACATATGTTTGATAAACCCCACCCCATGAAAAATGAGAAATACCTGGAAAAAAATGTTTTACCTTTAAAGTAACACGTTTTTCAAGTATTTCTCTTTTTTCGTGGAGTGGGGTCCATAAATAGTATGCAGTGTGGGTACTCATTGGATGTGAAATTGAATTTTTCATCTAACGGCTGGTCCCACTCGAAATTTGAGTAAAACCACAGGGATATATGTTGATAATACGAAGAAAAAAACTAGTTTTTTCCTCTATTCTTCCAAAGTTCATAAATATTATTTTATTATTTTCCTTAGGAGGCCCATTTTAGACCTCAAATTTACTCTAATGAATGTTTTAATTCCTAGACCCCTTTATGAAACACGATTACTTCAACTTCGGTTGGCATCAGTTGCAGCAACATTTTCTCACACCTTTATACATGTTGGCTAGATCTTCCATAAACAAGATTCATGTCTTTTAGGTGATACTTTAATTCATATTACTTTTCCTAATCGATATATAATTCCAATGGAATAAATATTCCAATAATCCTCCTTCATGTCAAGTGGGAAAGCATGTTATATGACTATCACCCACACATCAAGGTCTCCCAGATTTCATAATAAAATAAGGGCTCTTGATCAATGTGGATTTGTTGCTCATTCAAACCCATTGTGAGGTTTGTCAAATTGCCAGCTTCTTCATTCAAGTTGCATATAATATGATTCTATTTTTCCTTGTTCAGGTTCCTTATTTCCTAGATGGTTCATTGAATAATTATTTGGAGATAGAGGTCTTTCAGGATAGAATTGTTGATCATATATCGAATGATCAGCAATGATTCTCTAAGAATAATTATAGAGGTGATCATGGCTTTGCAAAGATGTTTGAAACCTTTTAGGAAGGAAAGATCTTCCACTTGGTTATTGGTTTTGATTCATAGACCCAAAGTGAAATGATTGATCAAGTTTCCTTTGTGATTAAAGATCACCCACACACACGCCTTCCACCCCTATATTTCTTTTTTAAGTTCTATCAAACTGCAGGTAGAAATGACCTGGATTCATTCTCCATATCACAAATTATTCTTTTGACAATTTGAGATACCAGCATGGCTATGCTCTGGGATGCAAGCTTGGGAGGGGGTTGTGGAGGATTTTCAAGCCCTGACTAACCATTATTCTTCCTCCTTTGAGAGGGAGGAGAGTGATAGACTTTCTTTCATTAGGATTTTGACCTGGGTGGCGAATCTAATTGGGAAAATTAGAGAGTTCTAAAAAAATTTCTTATTTCTAGCTAGTTGATTTTTCCAAAAAATAAATTTAGGAAGAGTCAAACAAGATTTGTCAAAGAAAAGGTTTGGATTCAAATTTTTTAAATTCAGCAGAGAACCATGTAGATAAACCCCGTTTTAAGGAGGAATGGAAGTCATCTCCTAACCCAATGTTCCCCAATACAAGTATCCATATCTCCTAAGTGTAATTACACTTCAAAAGAAGATGTTCCATTGTTTCTTCAACTTCTACGCATAGGGGGGACCTTTATGGTCCTTGGATTCTATGTTTTTTAATATTTTCACTTGTAAGGATTTTTCCATGAATAAACATCCAACAAAAGAAGTTTATTTTTGGGAGGGAAATGGAATTCCAAATATTTTTCCACATTTGAGACTGGGGGGAGAACCTACATTAGAAACTAATGTTCCATAACCTTGAGAGATACAATATCGACGTTTGATTCCCCACCCCTTTGGTCTTCTTTCCTTTTGATAGAATATTTACCTTTGATTCCCTACCCCTTTGGTCATCTTTCCTTTTGTGCATTCGGACTGCATCAAATAGTAGTTGTTTTAATTTTTCATATTTCTTTTGTAGATCAAGAGGAAAGTCAATATCGATCCAATTAACCCAGTTGCATGTCTCCCTTTCCCATTTATTGATGTCCCAAAGCCACATGAACCCTATGATTTCTAGCCATTCCTACAAGGTTGTTAGACCCAATCGAAGGTGGAGTAGAGCTTTATTGAGGATTTTCTCTCACTAGATACAAATTTGTTTCCTATTTCCTAGGACCCAATAGTGGTATTATTTGAAAACTTCATGTGATGTCTTGCAGAGTTTCTACATTTGTGAGCACGAGCCCTATTTTGGTCAGTATTCGAAGCATCGTAGATGGAGACCTTGCAATTTTTTTATGTAGAACCTACTGAACCCAACCATTCATGTTATCTAGAATACTCCATAGGATTTTTGTACCAACTGACAAATTAGTCAATATGGGGTCTCAAATTTGTAGCATGCTTGTAGCAATTACATTATTGATGATATTACAGCTAACTATATGGAATTTCCTGTCATTAGTTTTCCTTGTTTCTAGAGGTGTTTTCAAAGTATTTTATTATGTTAGGCTAACACTCCTTTCGGTGAGCTTGTCAACCGGGTGCAGCCACATTTTTCCCAAGTTCTAAAGTTTTGCTTTGACATTTGCAATCAAGGATTCCAAATATCTTGTATAAGGGGATGAGAAAGATATTGGGAGGCCCAACTACTTGGATTCCTTCCACTTTATTAAGGTTGGGATTACAATATTTCTATAGATATCCAACACTATGTCCAGTAGCACATTCCAATTGTAAATGTGGATATTCATCTTGTTTATATTTTCTCCAGAAGCTTTACAAAAAGAGGAGAGAATATATTCAATAATTGTGTCATTATTAGCTAAGATCCTCCCAAAAAGAGGGTATTATTTGCAAATTGGGAGTGGTTTATTTCATGTATTCCTGGTGTCATGTTAATTTTTAGAACAATTCCTAGTCGCCTTTCCTCCTCCAACTTTCTACTTTGAACATCTACAAGAATTATGTACAGGAATGGAGATGCCAGTAAAACTTGGTGAGCATCGGCTTAACTAAAATAAATGTGCATGCCTTGCATTGAACAAGGGGGGAATCCATGGGAATCCATGGAATTCCAATAGAAGCTTTAATCCAAGAGACAAATTTGGATCCAAACCCAAAAAATTTGCATTACCTTGTATAGGAATCATGATTCACTATGTCAAAGGAATTATCCATTTCTATCTTAATTACCATTATTTTTTATTTTCTTCTTATGCTCAAATGAATGGCCTCCTACACCAGGATGACATTTTCAGTTAGCAATGTCTCCTCTACAAATCCCCCCTAATTTTTTGAGATGATTTCAGGGGTTATTATTTTCATTCTATTGGAAAGGACATTTGCCATGACTTACAGAGAGATATAGGCCTAAATCTTGTAAAGGAGGAGGGGTGACTCTTTCTAGATAAGGGATAAGAAAGATGAGTTGGTTCCCCTGTCAATTTTCGGATTAGATTGTGATTGAAATATCATTCTACAGAGATCATTTTTAAAAAAATTCCAACAAACTTTGTATAAGTGGAAGGAAAATACATATAGACTAGGGGATTTGTTCGGCTCATAATCCCGAATTCTTTTTTCTGAAATTCTATTAGTTAATTCTGAGTTCTCTTCCGGGGAAACCATCTAGTGCATATATGAAAGGATCTTATTTGAATTTTCTAACGAGTGAAATCCTCCCTCCATATACAGGGATCTGTAGTAGACAAGATTCCTTCTTAATTTTATCAAAGTATTGGATCAGGTCTCCTTCCTCATTTTTTATTTCTGCAAAATTCATCTTTTGCTTTCTTTCTTGTCTCCATTGTGGAAATACGTTGCGTGGCCCTGTCTCCGACTTTAATCCAGATAATTTTGGAATTCAATATCCAATGTTCCTATTCTTCTCTATATGCATTACTCAAATCTTCATGTATCCATGCTTCAATGGCCAATTAATCCTGAGAGATCTAGCAGTTTTCCATTTTCTCTTGTTGATGTGCAATAATTTATTGCTTCAACATTCTTTTCCTTATTTGGGGGTCGAACTTATTTGTAGCACGTTTTTTCACACATTCCCATTCCAAAACTAATATAATATGTAGGAAGAAACAAACTAAATAATATCAAAAAAAATCTAAACTAATATGTTTACATATTCTTCATTAAATAGTACAAACACAAACATCATCATATAAAGAATAAAGAATATATTTTTCATGTTAAATGGAATAGCAAATGAGTAAGGGTCACATCGTAAGAAAAATGAAAAGGGACCCCTTGGTATTCTAAAATTCTGTAATTCTCAAGTCACATGTCACAATAGTGATCTCCAACAAGGCTAGGCAGGAACAAAGAAGGTTGACTCTAGTCTCAGAGAAATTTGGGTAGAATGATGGCTTGAGAAAATCAATGAATAAATATGTTAGATGGGGGGACCTTGAGGGTTAATTTATAGGATTGGTCAATGGATTTAAGGATAATTATTAGTGAATATTTTTTTCATTCCAAATCCTCTCCATGATTTATGCTGAGTCAAATTTAGTGCCCAAGTTTCCTCCTTTTTTTGTTGGTTGGGGGGGGGGGGGGGGNCTCATTTCCTAGGAATGTCAGTGACCTAATTGTAGAACAATCATTTTAGTGTTTGACATGGAATTTGGTTTTTGTAATGTCTTGTCAATGGGTGGAATGAAGTGGAAATGAGATGGAATGATGATGTGTGTGGGTGAATTAGTCGATAACCAGTGTATAAATTGTAGATTTTAATAGAATTCCCCGTGATGTGTGAGGTCAAGAGATCATCATATGAATAGCATACATCATAGAACCTTTTTTTCAAGGAGATAAGTGTGATAGTGGCATAGAAAATGGAAACTACGCCAAATGTAACCCACCTTTCCATGAGGCTACAGGGTCCCTTACCTACAAATACAATACTCAACATGGATGAGGTGCATATAATCACAAATATATGGATGAGGCTAGAATTCCATGTTCATTGTTAGGGCCATGGTATAGGTATTAATTGCACTCATAAATCCCCTTTCTATTGTTATGGAGCAACAATTGAGCATAAGATCACCCCTTTCTATAGGTTAGGTTATAATTGTAGTCGAATTTTAAGTAATGATGGAATGTGTAATATTTCCTTGCCCGCCATACTTTTAAGTGCACTAACAAGTGGTTCAATATCCTATGTGATTAAATGCAAGTTAGTGGCAATTGACAAGCCAACAAATCGCATATTCTTTTGAGTTGAATATAAACAAGCTCAATTCGAGTTGCCCACGTGAAAGGATGAAGAAGCTCAAGATCGATTTACAAGACTACAAGTCGCTCCTAATTTTCAGAGAGTGGGAGATATTCAAGATATTTATCTCGAGATTGTGAGCGTAGATATTTTAGGATGATGTTTTTGAAATTTGTAATAAGTAGAGACTCGTGCCTCATGCAAGAGGTTAGCCATAGTTACATACATTTTCGTTGCAGACTTTGTGTGATACATTGTAGCAGTTCAGTTTGTGTTTTGGATGATGAATTCTTAAAGCAGATGAGGGCAGAATTGTGGTTTACAACATCTATGATTTTATATTTTAATTTATCTCTTGTAACATGATTTGAGGTGGTCCCCCTCATCCTGTTGAGTAGGAGTTTTGTGTTCATTTCCATTTTAGTTTTAAAAGTATTTTTGTATTTGTTTAAGTATATGGTTGCAATGTATTTAAATGATTGTTGTTGTTTTTATTTGGAGGGGAAATTTGTTTGGCATTGGTGTGTGAAAAGAGAAAATCAGGCAGGAGGAAGTTGCACCCATGGAGGGGGAAGTGTCGGGCGGGGTTTCTTCCCCACCCAAGGATCTGTCTAGTGAGGTTCATATTGGGAGTATTCCAGTTTCACTAAATTAAATGGGAGGAGAGGGTTTGGGGATCTGCATAATGAACACTCTGAGAGGAAAGTTGGAAAGCGTGTTCCGAGGATGAATCAAGTCCCTGGATTGCAAATCTGGTCGGAAAGTCTGAGGGAGCGCATTTAGTATATGAGATACCATGCAGTGACAGGTAAATTTGCCAGAGTGTTACACTCTGAAAAATCCCTTATTTGGTGGATAAATTACACTTGCAACCTAAAGGGAATTATGACCTGCAACTAGGATCCAAGGGTTTTTTATATTAAGTTGTATTCGCCTTAAAGACTGCAACACGATTTTGGATGGTGGCCCATTTTTGTTTACTCAATAGGTCTTTTTCTAAGACCCTGTAAGGAATGCTTCAACCTGGAAAAGGAAGATATGTGGACATCACTAGTTTGGATCAAGATGGATTCTTTTCCATGAGAATACTGGGATCTGGAAATCTTGGAAGACATTGCAAACACTCTTGGTATGTTTATCAAAGTTTCAGAGCATACGAAAGCAAATAGGTATACGACCTATGAATGAATTTGTGTATATATGGACCTAAAAAAGCACTACGTGAAGCTATCGATCTCTCATGGGAAGATGAATATTGGAGGAAAACCATAGACTATGAGGAAATTCCTTTCCGGTGCGGGAAGTGCCATGATTATCGTCACCTCTATAGGGACTATCAACAAAACTCTCCTCCACCACAAACAAAGAAAAGTCATGAGGTGGACGACCAGGGTTTCTCCAAGGTGCAGCAAAAGAAAAGGGGGGTGAGGCGACAGGATTTCCTGGAACCCTCAAAACGTATTAGTACGGAGAATAAAGTTGCAATCTTGGAAAATCCTGAGGGGAATGAAGACATTCTATATTCTACAAAAGAATAGGAAGGAATCCTTCTATGAAAGAGGTCCCTTCAGGATGGGGAGATGAGGATATGATTGTGAACCAAACACCAAATATAGAAACATAAGAGAAAGGAGACGATATGGATCTTGGGGAGATGGATCTAGATGGGATCGAACATGTATGTGATGGACAAGGTAAAGGATTCATCCCCCAATGGAAATTTTCTTTATTAAAAAATGTGATGATAAAAGTAAAGTCCCAAAAACATTTGGGAATAATGTTTGGGTCCCTGAAGGATAACAAGAGGAAATTAGGGGAGACGAGTAAGAAATCAAGGTACAAATCAAATCGGACAAATATGGCGAAGATAGGGGTGAATCTAGTTGAATCAGGGCAGCATCCCACTATTAGGGTGCCCTTGGGGCTCTGATTGTTTTATTTTTGTAAAATTTTCCCAATCAAAATTATAACATGGAACATTCTTGGGCTTAATATCCCTCAGAAATTTAAAACTTCGAAGCGGAATATTGGCATCGAAAAACTAATGGTGTTGTTTATGCAAGAAACCAAGTGCTCTAAAAAAAATATGATAGAGGTAGGTAGAAGGGTTTGTAGGAATTGTGAGGTGGTAGGGATAACCGATTCTGGGGTTGTGGGAGGTCTGGGTATTCTATGGAGCCCCACTTGCATTTCTGTAGGTTGGGTTTGCAACTACTCATTTCTCTCTCTCCATTGATTTGCACATAGTGGGTAACCAGACTCGTGGTATCCTAAAAAATGTATATGTCCTACATACCTTGTCTCAAAAACATGGCTTCATTGATTCACTCAATAATTTGAACCAGAGGGTGGAAGGGCTCCACTGGATTCTAGGTGGGGATTTCACCATGATCACCTCGTTGGAGGAAAATAAAGTTCGGAGGAGAATACTAGGAGGGGAAAGTGTTTTTTTGTTGTCGATGAGATGGGGATCGATGATATTGTAACGGGAGAAGACATCTTTACTTGGAACAATAAAAGGGGAGGGGAATGGCATATTGCTTGGAGCTTGGATAGGTTTCTTATTTCCGAGTCATTTTTGTACTTGGGTAGTGAGCAATCTTTCCTAGTCCTCCACTCTATTGGAGGGTGTGGGATTCCACCTTCAACAGCGCCTTAATTTCTATGATTCTTTGCTCCCCATGCTTTGCTTTGATGAGTTTTCCCAGATAGTTCTAATCCAACCGAGGGGAGGACCAAGGAACTATCTTCTTAGGTCATCTATCAATCCAGGATGCCAAAATTATGAAAAGTTGTCTACAGGATTTTGGCACGGACTCTGGTCTAGAATTTAATGAAATCAAATCCCAATTTTTTTCCACACCCTAAGAATACGAGGACTAATATTTGCAGAATTTTGGGGTTTAATCAAAGATCCCTTCCTTCCAAATACTTTGGTGCTCCTCTTGTTGATTCCTTGTCCGAAAGGGATCATAGTCGGAGTTATTGGACAAGATGTGCAATGGTTTAGCTAAATGAACATTTTGACCCATGAACTTGGCTAGTTTTAGTCATGATTAAGTTGGATCTTTAGGAACTTCCTGACAAGATATGCAATGGTTTAGCTAGATGAACATTTCGACCCATGAACTTAGCTAGTTTTAGTCATGCTTAAGTCGGCTCTTCAGGAAATTCCTGCTTATTTATTCTCTTGCATGGTCGCTTCAAAGTCCATTCTGAAAGAAATCAGGAACATCCAGTGTCGATTCCTTTGGAGTGGAGAAATA
This sequence comes from Pseudotsuga menziesii, assembly GCA_001517045.1. Classification (NCBI taxonomy): domain Eukaryota; kingdom Viridiplantae; phylum Streptophyta; class Pinopsida; order Pinales; family Pinaceae; genus Pseudotsuga; species Pseudotsuga menziesii. The sequence goes on from LPNX010066545.1 coordinate 14,070, forward strand.
GAAAAGAGGAAATTGGCCCTGGTTAAATGGGACATGGTTTTCACCCCAAAAATTCATGGGGGTTAGGATTAGAGGACCCGCTGATGATGAATTTGGTTAGTGGGGCTAGTTATGGTGGCGGTGGGTCTTGCCTAAGGAGGAACCTTGGGACAAAATATGGCATAGAAAGTATGTTGATGGTTGGGAGAATAAAAATCTTATTCACTTCGTGGAAGAGAAATGTGGTTCTCACATTTGGACGTATGCTTGGAAGGGTAGGAGATTAATTTAGGAAAACAGCTTTTGGGAAGTTAGGAATGGAGATTCGACGTTTTTTTGGGAGGATGCTTTGGAACAGTTTTTGCCAATGTATGCCAGCCTAGAGACCCCTATTCTTCATCAGAATTGCACAGGACACTAGTTAATAAGGGTTAATGACTTCTGGGTAAGAGGGGAGGATGCAACGGGATTCAAGAAATGGATCACAAAGACTGTGTGGGAGTAATTAAGAAGCGAAGAGGAGATTGTGAGAGTCATGGAGGTGGTGTAGGATCAGTAGATCTAAAGGGTTTATAGGAATGATAAAGTTTGATGGGGAATGTCCCCCAAAGATATCTTTTCCATTCATGAAGCCTATAAAATTGAGGGTGGATTCACTATGGCTCCATACAATCAAAGCTAGAAGAACCTATGGGAGGAAAGGTATGGCCAAGATTTTCAATCTTTGTTTGGTTATTATTAAAGAGAAGAATCTTAACAAGAGATCATTTTGAAAAAATAGGTATCTATGGGACTTACGATTGTTATTTATGAAAAATAAACTCTGAAACTATGGACCATCTGTTGGATAGCTACCCTTTATCCAGTTCTCTCTTAGACAAAGGTGCTATTTCCTTTCGTCATACTAGCATAAGACAAAGAAGACTGTAACTTTCCTTGAAAACTTGGATGCAAGCTCCCTTCACAAACGCGGTTGTTAAACAAATTTGGTGCATCTTCCCAAGTTTTTTGTGTGGGAAATATGGAAAGAGTGTAACATGAGTATTTTTAAGGATATCTCACTTTCTGAAAACAAAGTGTGGGGGAGAATTCAGTTGGAAATCCTGGAAGCTATCTGGTTGGGGTCATTGTCTAAAGCGGATTGGGAGGACAAGGGGGTAGAACGTCTCATTTTGAATAATTGGGGGATTAAAGGCTTGGTTCAATGTTGGGGCCAACCAAATATAACTCCTCCTATCATTCCTAGACCGAACAGTTGGGAACCCCTTGTTCCTGACTGTTTCAAGATGAATTGTGATGGTGCCTCAAAGGGAAACCCTAGGAAGTCTTGTTTTGGTGCTATCATAAGGGATCATGAGGGAGAGATGAAATAATTTTTCTATGGTGGGTTTATACATGACACCAACAATGTTGTAGAGTTATAAGGTCTCGTGTAAGGGATCAGGTCCACTCAGCAGTGGGGCTGAATTCCTCTAGTGGTTGAAGGTGATTCACAGGTGGCTATCCGAATGGTGGAGTGAATTCACAGTGCCACTCCCTACTCAAAGGTCTCGTCTAGTTCACGTATGGAATAAAGGATGGAGAGGGTAGATGACATGGGTAGGAGAAAAATATTTCTCACATTCAAACATGTAAGATGATATGGAAACAAAGTGGCATATCTCTTGGCTAATGCGGGTACAGAGGATTTTCAGGTGATCGAAGGTAATAAGTTAGGTGATTTTACCGATGAGACACTTAGAGGGGCATGTCAATCATAGGTTTCTACGGACAAGGATGGTTAAGCGAAGTGTGCCACAAGGGGGCTCGTGTTGGCCCATGAGTGAGCCAAGTATTGGTCATTTTTTATGTATGATGAAGGGGTTATATCAAGGGATGGGACTTATTCCCTTTAACCAAATAAATGTTTTCACATGTGGAATGATTGTCCTCATGTTAATTGTAAGTTGGGATTTAATTAAGAGAGGTGGTGGACCTTGGCATTTATGGGAAGTGATTGTGGTTGGGTGTAACAAACTTAAATAATAACAACAAACAATAATAAAATAACAATAATAATAATAGACATCAATATTTATATATATATAATAAATAATAATAATTAATAATGTCTTTACAAAAAGACATGACTATTAATGAAAGGATATTCTGCTAAAATATAAATAACGGACCTTGTATTGTAATTCATCACTTATCACTTATCTATCAATTTACACATCATTTTATTATCTACGGATATGTGGGTTATTTCAAAAATTACGGGGTCATTCCAAGTTAATTAAGAACATCCAAATATGGATGTTACAGTGGTATCAGAGCTAATCCAAGGATTCCTTGAATTAGGTCTTTAACCTTAGAGAAAAGAAAGATATTTTTTTTTAAAATGAAAAAAAAGTAAGAACAAAAAAACTAAACGGAGGGAAAAAAAAAGAAAGAAAAAAAGTTAAAAAAGAAAAGATAAAAGTGAAAATAAAAAGGGGTAAAAGTGAAACCGCACGTGGTTTCTTAAAGTAGGTTTGGGTTTGAATATAAAAATGCATAATAATAACTACTAAGAAGCATGTGAGATTTGAACTTAGGTGGGGAAGGCAACACTTATCCCTCCCAACCACCCAATCTACTCTCATTTTACAAAACTATTGGAAAAAAGGAGATGTTGATTAAATTTCAAAGAAAACTCAAGAATATGGATTTTAATGTTGAAAAGAAGGAAAAGTTTCCTATCACCTTACAAACAAATGTTGCAATACTATTTAGAATTAAAAGGACACTTGCAAGGAAGGATATCAATATTTCTATTGCACCTGCCGAAAGAAATAATTATATTAGTATTGAATTCGCTAACGATTTAGTGATTCTCGAGTCAAATATAAGGGAGGAGCTAGACTTTTGGGACAAAAAACAAATTGAAATAAATGGCTTACGACTGAATGTTGGATACTATATGGTCACATCAAAATTCATTGTTAGTTCCTTATTGAGCTTTGACGATGACATAATTTTGGGTTTACCTTGGATAAAAACATTGGGGTCTTTCATCTTAAATGCCGAAAAGAAGTTTTAGACATTTTCCTATAAGCAAAAGAGAATCACATTTCAAGATATTACAATGAAGTCAAATATAGAAGCTCCAACACCTGAAGAATTCAAGGATATATCAAAGATGATTTCACAAGGTAATCAAAAGTCAAAACAAAAGAAGCAGAAAGAAGTTGAAAACAATGTCGCTAGTAAAGAAGAAAAAATTACTCATTTGAAGAATCATAGTCAAGACTTGATCACATAGATTAAGAAATTAAAAAGGGAAAAAATATCGCAAGAAGAAATCTAAGAGGAATTCCACCAAAAGGAAGTGGATCTCCAAAATGAATTCAATAAGAATGTATTACAAAAAAATGTAGAAAATTCTCGCTTAAAAAATTTGAATCAAGGGTTGACTGAACAAATAAAAAATTTAAAAATGGAGAAGTTAAAAAAATCCTCAGAGTTATTATCAACCAATAAATCGTGAGAATCAAAAACAATTGAAGTTTCTACAAGGGTTCCACAAACGGATCTAATGCCTCATCATCACCCAAATCCCAGAAGTCGATACAACCAACATCAAATTAAAGAAGAAAATAAACATCGTTCTAATTATAGACAAACCAACTACAACCTTGAAAATGAACAAAAACAACATCGACAACTTTTATGGAAGCCCAAATTAAGAAGCTTTGTACAAGCAGACAATCATCAAATAATTCCAATGAAGGTAGATTTGGGATGGATCACTTCCCAAAAAATGCAACACATCAGTTCAGCAATCTGAAGATTATATTGCCTAGTTTCATCAAGCATCGTAGTTCCAAGCTCACAACATCATGAAAAGTCATTACGAGCAAGAGAACAAAGTCATACAATAAACTATGCTTTGAGGACAAAGCAATTATAATGAACAAGAAATGTAACAAACTTAAATAATAACAACAAACAATAATAAAATAACAATAATATTAATAAACATCAACATCAACATATATATATATATATATATATATATATATATATAATAATTAATAATGTCTTTACGAAAATATTGGACTATTAATGAAAGGGTATTCCACTAAAATATAAATAACGGACCCTATATTGTAATTCATCACTTATCACTTATCTATCAATTTATACATCACTTTATTATCTACGGATATGTGGGATATTTCAGAAAATACGGGTTCATTCCAAGTTAATTGAGAATATTCAATTATGGATGTTACACTAGGAAGTACCAGAGGACGACTGATTTCATCCATGATACTATGGAAATCATAATTAAAAATGGGAAGTTGTTATTTATTTCTTCAGGTCGGCATCCATGCAACTTCATTTTTCCTTTTTGTGGTTTCTGCTTCAAAGGTGGTGGTTTTTATCAAGCTTATCCTTATGTGTTTGAAGGCATTATGGAGGCGGGGAAATTCACGATGGGGGGAAGTAAGGGTAAGAAGGATTTCTAGAATCATACAAGTCACCCCCTGTTTCTCACAAATGAATTATGAGGGCTCAGAAGAAGGAGACTTAGGAAGAAAAGTATTTCCCGTTGGGTCAGCCTTCAGAGGTGCAGGCTCGGATTGGCTATATTAAAACTCATTTGTGAGAGAAGCTGGATGACAATACGCTTAACTCTAAAATCAAAGGGATTAAAGAGTGGGTCATGGACCCTGGGAATAATGATATCCATTTGGTACTTTATGAGAGGATCGTTGCGTTGTTATCGGTGATGAAAAATATCATGGGTCATGTGTTGTGGGAGCGCCTAGACAAAGAGGTAGAGGATATCACCCTAGTGCATTCTTAGAAGGACAATCATGTGGAGAGTAGCTAGCTACATGTAAAATTGGGCGTGATGTTGGAGGGACTTTGGATTCACATGTTGGCTCACCTTGTGGGAAGAATGGGAGGTTCGTCATCAGTTCAATATGTGGACCTATTGCGTCACCTTTCGGTAAGTGCATCATTTGATTTCCCTTCTTAGGTTTTCCTATGTTTCTTTGTTTGTCCCATCCCTTCGAGTTCCTTTGTTTTGTTAGTGGGCATCAGCATCAAGTTTTTTTTACTTTGGTAATATCAAAAAGGTGTTGGGTACTTGGATGTCATGTTATCAAGGTGTTTAACGTGCCAATTTCTGGTTTATCATGCTATGTAATGGGGTTTTTTTGTGGGATTTTGATGGATCTAAGGTTTAACTGACTTGTCAAATGGGTTTTTACAGTAAGAATTTCCTACGGTTTTGTATCATGATATGGAAACTTTGTAAATCCTTTTTATTTTTATGTTAAAATATTTCTCCCTTACTTACAAAAAAATATTGTTGTTGTTTTAATTCAAAACTGAGAATAGATTTCTAGAAAATTTATTATTTCCATCTATAGGTCTGCATAACAATGTCTGTAGTTTTATTATATGGTGTTGTAGTCCTATAGTTTTATGCAAGAACAATTTTAGTCAGATTTACGTTTCCACGCATTAGAACATTTTAGCCAAATTTGTATTGTCACACTCCATATATATTTTAGATTAATTCCTTTGTGATTTCTTAGATTAAAACAATTTCATCTTTCATAGAGTCATTTCAATTACCTTAGATTAAATTTCCAAAGCATTTATTAAAATAGATTTTCATGTTTTATCAAATTAATAAATTCCTATTTTTCTAGTTTTATTTCATTCTTATGAATCAAATCATTTATTTCATTAAGTAGATGCTTTCATTAAACAAGATCGGCATGCTTTCATATATAAGAATTTAATATTTTTTTAGGATAGTTCACAGTGACTTTGAAGTCATTTCTGAATTCCATAGGATAGACCTTTACATAGGATTCTCTTAGCAATTGCACATGCAGTGCCTAGCGCCTCTTAATTTTTTGTGATCATTGATTGATAATTAAATGACTCATGAACTGTGATCCAATAAAAAGGTTAGCATATGAGTAGACCACCACTTTTTGGCATCACTTCCTGGGAGGTGTTAAAACTCTAAGTGAAAAAAAAAGGATAAACAAAGATTAAAAACATAAATCTTATTTACCATGAGTTCCTCGGAAAAGGAGGGACCCATTTGAGCGTTTTCTTCCTAATCACCCTATGAGTGAGAATAGCTTAGAGAGATTCAACTTTGAAAAATTCTCCAGCTTTGACAAAGTTGATTCCAGTTATAACCCAGATCATGACTATTTCTTTGCCAAATCTAGTTCCAATACCACGATGATTGATGAAGAAGAAGAACCCAAGGAATTGTTCACCTTTACCATTAGTGTACAAAAAGGTGATGATCGAATGAAAAACATTAATCCTTACAACCTCTCAAATTATCATGGATTGAACTCAGAGGACCCTAATACCTTTATGTTCGAGTTTGAAGTAATATGTAGATCCTTTGGCTACATGGTAGATGCCCAAAAACTAAGACTATTTCCTTCAACTTTAAAAGATACAACACTCAGATGGTTCATGAGCTTAGAAGGAAACAAAATTTTCACCTAGGATCAAATGAAATAGACCTTCTTGGAAAAATACAGGGATTATTGTAAGGCCAAAGATACAAGAGATGATAATTTTAGGATGCAACAGGGAGAGAAGGAATCCTTGGAATATTATGCACAATGATTCCAACTCAACTATAAAAGAGACATTAATTGCACACTCGATGATAAGTCATTGAAATTAGTACTCATCAGAGGATTCAGGCATGAATACTTACAAATCCTAAACCTATTAGGTGATGGATATATCTTCTATGAATCCTTTAAATAGATCTTACAAGTATATAAAAACTACTCAAGGTCTAGAAAAGTGAATGCTAGAGTGAGAAGCATAACCCTGCCATTAGGTGGACCATCCTTCCCAGTGCCAACCCTCACTAAATATGATTTAGGAAATATCCTAGATGATATGAATAATAACATCCTTCAATCACTATCCGAATGCAACTAGATGCATTCAAAAGGAAACATGATGAAATTAATCGTGCACTAGTTGTTTTCTGTCCAAAATGTAAGAAGAAATATGAAAAAGGAAAATTTTCGTTAAATCTAATTGAATTCTATGGATTATGAACAAAAAATCATTCAACCAATAAATTTCCTTTTCTTCCTTCACGTAAAGAAACTATGCAATATCCAAGATTAGAAAACCTTGTAGAACAACTATGTTATTTCAACCAACATCGAAATAATTTCTCTAGGACATTTCAAGCTAATAATCAGGCCTACTTCAATCAGGGAAATCCTTACCAAAAACCTAATTAAAATCAAATAACATATCCCTCATGGCATATGTAAGTAGGACCGAATCAATGGTAGCAAAACCAAAACCCATACCATCACCCATATTTTTCCCAGTCATACCAGTAGTACCCTCCACCTTTCCATCAACCACAAATAAATTTTAGAAACCAATATCCATCTTCTTCAAATTAGAGACCTCAAACACAATATGTTGTCATAATATCTCCACCACAAAACCAGCAACCACCTAGGCCACCTCCCATTCCAACACAACCCATTCTAAATCCAAATAACAATCGCACAAACCAGAAAGTTTACAATACTAAAGTAATGTAGTTCCCAACTTATGTAGTGGAAACACTTGATTTAAATTAAGTAAAATTGAGATCAGGAAAAGTATTACCATACCCACCTCCATGTGCACAAATTGAATAAGAAGTCCCTCAAACTCAACAACCTGTAATTCTAGACCTTCCTGAAGAAGAACAAAACGATGAAAAATCACCAAGGCTACAACTCCAAACCCTCCATTTCCTGGCGAGATAAAAGAGAAAGTTCAAGTAGAAACATAAAATGCTATTCTTAATGAACTAAAACACTTGAATATACAAATTCCTCTTTTGAAATCCATAAAATATATCCCCATATGCAACAAATTCATAAGAGAAACTTGCATAAAGAGACCAAGGAGAAGGAAGTGGTATCCTCCCACCATTAACGTTGTGGGGAAGCTTGCAAATATCATGTTAGGGAGGTGTGTCAACCCTAAGTATCTGAACCTAGGTATACCTATTGTAGAGGGGACCACTTACCTCCTAAATGTCATCATGTAATTATATAGTTTAAAGGATAAATAGATATTAACAAATGAGTAGTTGGAGCGGGTACAACCGCTCCAACCTATCTCATAATTTATAAATAATTACCAAAGATAATACAACATCTGATTGGACATCCCTTCCCAAATACTTGTCTTTGATGGTTGTGTATGAGCATTTACTGGTTGCTTGAATGTGATGTAAAAGCCTAGATTTCAACACCTGGCGTCGTTTCCTCCTTCACTTAGTTGGGTGATAGCAGCAGGAAGTGGGGTGGCTTGAACCTGAAGGAAATTGTAAGATCCAAAGGAGACCTGTAATGAAAATATTGAAGACTGCTCCTGCTCATGTTCTTGAAGCTTAAAAACACTGCTTGTGAATTATACACAACCAAAAATCAAATGCGAGACTCGTAGAATCCTGTAAGAAGTCAAATATTGCCTGTGTGTTGATGAATAAATATTCTGGAAAACTAGTCTTGTATTGATACTCCTGTGAAACGAAAGATGCCATCTATCAAATTTTTTTTTATTTTACTATCAGTTGTCTGAAATAAAATGTATAATAATACTAGAAGAGCCTGTAAGAAATTTTGCTTGTGCACGAATAAATAAATTCTCTGTTTAAAGGTTGATTTATCATTCTGTTCAGCGGCGTGATATCTGTCTTGTAAGCCTGCATATTCCAACCATATACAGGATTGAGTCCCCATTCCAGCCAAGTCTGTCGACCAATTTTGAGGCTGTTGGGTTCTGCTAACCTATGTTACCAGAAACGTGACGAAAGCTTGCGTTTCGGGAAGAAAACGTAGTAGAAACGGAGACGAAACGAAAACGCAGTTATTTATGACCGTTTTCGTTTCTGGAGCCAAAAAACCGTTTCTTGCGAAACGACTCGTTTCACACAACGATTTCAGAAGAAACGATTGTCCGTTTCTGAGAGAACTCGTCCCGTTGCCCATCGTTTCCAGGTATATTTTTAAAATTTGTGGAGCGATTAATGAACGGTGAGTGAATTTGGTGGGTGGCAAATAGGCTCCAACTTAAATGCAAAATTTATTGACGGTTGGGTGTTGAAGAAGGCTATCTGCCGCCTGTTAGGCTGCATCAAAATTTGAAACCATGTTTGTACCTACGCTACAGTTTTGAGGTTTTGCTTTTGCCTTTCATTCCGTGCTTTGGCTGAGCTCCTGTCGAACAAAAAAAATGAGCAGAGAAATTGAGACACAAGGCTACATTTTTCAGGTTCTGCTTCCGCCTTTCAATCAGTGCTTTGGCTAAGTTCCCTATCAAACAAAATATCTATAGCAGAGAAATTGAGAAGAGCGCTGGAGCAGTGATACCAGTTTGAAGAGCCGAGAGATTGCTACTGCTAGTTTACCAGGTAGCTACTTTTTCCAATGACTCAGAGGAGTTAGTGGGTATTCTACAATCTAATATATAATCTACTTCAATTGCTAAACTCCTGTGAGATAGATTGCATCGTGTTTTCTACTATAGACTCTAGAGTAGAAATATTCATTTGAAAATTATTTGGCTTTACACATCTGGATTCCGAAAGGCATTAAAAACATGAGTAGTCTTGTTGTTCTATATTCCATTTGATTCTGAGACTTGTCCTCCAATCTCCCATTTCCATATTCATAGGTTATGCCTTGCTTTTCGCATATATGCCCAAGAAACCCTCCAATCCAGCGATTTCATCCATAGATCAAGAAATTGAAGGCAGATCTCTGAATATAGTCGTTGTAGGTCTCTAGCATGTGATTATGATGGATGCCATTCTCTAGCACTGGAGAGTCTTCTGTTCATATTCATTTAGTTTAATGAGGCACTTCAGACTTTCTACTCCTGATTTTGAGTTTGAAGATCATTTCACTTTTTACTTTGAAATTTGTGGATAACATGATTGTTTGTTTTAGAGAGCTGAATTTATAGAGTAAGAGGGCCAGAAA
>LPNX010066545.1:25633-63192 GCA_001517045.1 Pseudotsuga menziesii
CAGATGAGACAGACCGCCCTATAATTACTCCAAATTTTATCTTATAGACCAAGTGCAAGTTTTGTACATATGAGGAAATATGTTTCAAATTTGTTGTATACCAAATTAAACGATGTGCAGTTGTGGTAAAAGAAGTTCTAATAGTCTGTTTTCTGCATTGAAGTGAGGATAACTTGGTGGAGCAGCAGTCTGAATCTCTAGTTTTCTTGCATTGAAGCTAAACTTAATTGGGTAAATGCTCGACTTAAGCTAAGTTTAGTCATTCCTAAAATCTGTAAAATATATAGATTCTCACAACATTCAATTTATATATTTAATTAATTAATTTTTTTGTTTTTCTCTCTCCTCGTTTCTTATATGTGAAACCTGGAAACATCGTTTCTCGTACCGTTCTCGTTTCTCGTTTCGTTTCCCGTTTCCCGTTTCTGGTAACATAGCTGCTAACTATTGATTGCACTCCCCGTCATTGTGTACACTCTCCTTCGTCGAGTACATCTATGCCACTCATCCAATGAGCTTAATGAGATTTTTAGAAGAAGAATAATGAGAAGTTTAAAATATTGAGTCGTGCACGTGATCTTATCAGGTCGAACGAACCCTGCCAAAGAGGAGAAATCCAGCATCATTGCAAATTTAGTCCTCGGAAGACGCTGAGAAATCCAACAGTTTGAATAAATTTTCTATCATATCTACATCAATTATATGTTTTCAGAATTCTTCGTTCTCGGATAGGAGCTCCAACATTATCAGCAACTTCAAGTACCAGAGATCGTGTTACACAGGCCATAGATAAGAGATCAATGCTTTTATAATTGCTCCTAGCTTTCAGTTGGTACCATGTGATGTTATCATTCAATGGAATCTTGCCAGTCAACCAACAGAATTACTGATGAGCATGACGGTACAAGCCGATGATTAAAAAGCGAATGAATAAAGAAGGAATCAATTGGAAGCATAGGTGATCAACATTTGAGTAGTCGCTACTCTAGATATGTCAATCAGTTGACTTACCCATGTGACTATTGATCATTTATATGTACCCGGCCGTCTGCTTATAAATTGTTTCTCTTAGAAGAGATGAATCGAGGAGCCGCTAAGCAATGGAGTGAAAGATGTACATCAACGCAAGAACTATGCTCGTATGCATGTGATATCAAAGACATAAGGTGATAAATATGCAATTGATTGGTACAGTCTGATTAGACCGACTTGTCGACCACCCAATGTAATAACTGACTGATGATGGAAAAATATAGTGATTAGTTAACGACCAATGGCAATGAACTGTTTATCAATGATTGAGGGAGCTCTCGCTATGGAGGATTCATCGACCACCAACTGCCCTAGTGGATATGCCGGTTGCAGACCCACTAATGAATGACATCGACTACGATGACATGAATTTTGATGAGCATTGTCGACATTTAATTTGTGGAAATGTTAATCGACCAGATCTCCTTTTGGATTGGATCTTCAGTTCCACTTATAAAAGTTATCTTTTATTGTCGATGATCATTGTATAAGACAATGAGGACACCTATAAATTCTGCTGTTGAATATCTTGGAAGGATAGACTACATCAATGCTTTTCTTCTATTGTCCCGATAAATATGGAGAGGATAGACTGTCAGCTGCACCGAGAGGCTGACTACTACATAGAGAGGCCACATGACTACTAGTTGCAAGATGATGGAAGGAATTTTTTTTAATATTGACTGAGTTAAATTTTACCAACACTTGACCTGCCGACCTTACTGTTGACTCGTCGACTTTCTTTTATCGAAGCAGTCGACCAATCCAGCTTTTCGACTGATCACTTATGTCGATCCTCCATCAGAATGACGTTGCTCTTTTCTTAAAAGTTGTCTATCGACTCGTCGACTACCTGCACACTTTGTAATGTTATATTCTTATAAGCCCGTTGATATTTAATTTCCTTCGACCATTCTTATTTTTGGTTAATTCTCATAAGAAGGAAAGACTTTATGTTTATGTAAGAGTCAAGTTGAAAATTATGTAGGCTATCTTTCATCTTGGTTGACTAAGTGAAAAACATCTAGGTTGAGTTAGGTCGATGGAAGCATGTCAGTTGAGTTTTTATAAGCATGTCGGTTGTGTAAAATAAAAAGCATGTCGAGTTGGTCCTATCTTCAGTTTGGTAGATATTGTAGTCTTGGCCAAAGATTCAAGTTTGCAAAGTAAACGCATATGTAATTATGGTCGATGATAAAGTCGTTGAGTTTAGTCGGTAACCAAATGTAGAGTCATCATATTATGGTCAATATATTAGTATTATCGTGGTTGAGTTAGAGGGGGTTAAACATGAGTCTCAATAGAGGCAGGTGATCCCCTCCAGTATATGTAAATTAAGTTGGTCTCTTGTCAACCATTGCGAGTTGAGTTTAATGAGGAGGTTAAACGTGGGTCTTTCTTAAAGGAACGCGATCTCCTCACTTATGTAATGAAGTTGGTATCTAGTCAAATATTATAAGATAATTCCAAGTCATTCCAAAGTAGTCGATCACGACCAAGACCATGCACATGAGCAGAAAACATACAAGCTTGCCGGAAATTTAAACTCTCACGGCAGAAGAAGACAACGAAGATGGAATTCAATCAAATATCATTCACCTACACAGCAAAGCGCTCCAATGAGACATGATGACAATGTACCCCTCATTATCAAAATACTGAAAAGGTTCATGGGTTGTGACCTCGGAAAGCCAGAAGACATAGAAATGGCATAGTAAGTCGAAGAGCCAAAAGGCCCTGCATGCCTGAACTGATGGAGATGCCAGTCAGATGAGCCAGGGTGAGGCTTTAAACCAAAAGACTCCATTGCGAAAGAATATGGCTTCCCATCGTTGTGAGAGGATGAGACTTCGATGGACTACTGCCAAATTGAAGATGGAGGCTAAAGAGTAACCAGTCACAGTAGAGCCTTGTACATGTGTGTTTTCCTATCAACTGGCGGTTGTTGCGGATGATTTACCTATGCAGACGGGTATGCATGGTTGATGCACAGTGAGGACTACTTAGCAATAGTAGAGACACAGGATGTTGATGCATATTTCTTTGTTCTATTTGGGACGAAGAAACATTTTGTTTGTGGGGAAGATGTAAAGGGGGCCACTTATCTCCTAAATGTCATCTTGTAATTATATATTTTAAAGGATAAATAGATATTAACAAATGAGTAGTTGGAGTGGGTACAACCACTCCAACCTATCTCATAATGTATAAATAATTACCAAATATAATACAACATCGGATTGGACGTCCCTGCCCAAATACTTGTCTTTGATGGCTGTGTATGAGTGTTTACTAGTTGCTTGAATGTAATGTAAAATCCTAGCATTTACCTATAGTGAATGTAAGCATCAAAAAAATCCCTATCCGAAGCAACCTCATTAATTTAGGAGTTGCAATCAATGTAATGACAAAAGATACAATGTTGTTCATACATTTGCAATCCTTCATAAGGCCAACAACTATTGTATTACAACTAGCAGATACATCCATTGTTCAACCAGAGGGTATACTTGAAGATATCGTCATCAACAATAAATATTTGGAATATCTTGTGTACTTTGTAGTCATAGAGGTTAAAAGTAAACTTAGTGGATATCCCCTCATCCTAGGAAGATTGTGGCTAGCCATGGAATATGCCTATATAGGTTCTCTATATGGAGACATGACCATAACAAGTGAACAATCCAAAAAGAAAATCAGTATCTATTTTTCGTCCAAACTTTCTATGGATACAGAAAATCCTATTTGGTTAGATGATTATAATGACATTTATGATTAAGTAGTGCAACTAGTCCTTAGCATAAATATTTCTTTAACTCTTCAAGTTGAGGATGAGAACACTTGTTTATCTAATTTCATTTAGAGTGTTTATCCTAACAATGATGTACTTGACGATATTTTTTCAACTGGTGAACAAGAAAAGATGAATGGAGATCTACCTAAAGATCCTAATACAATGTGGCAGCAGGTATTCTCTATGGAACAAGAACCCACAACAATAAAAATAGTGGAAAACCCTCCTGGAAAAACTATGGCCATAAATGCAAATTTGAATCCATGCCAAGAATATCTCTTGATTAAAGTACTTATACATCATAATACATATTTTTCCTAGACTTACTCATATATGAAAGAAATACATCGTGACATTTGACAACATCATATCTACATCAAAGAAGACATTGTCCCAATCAAGAAACCACAAAGAAGAATGAACCCAGCATTAAAGGACATAGTCAAACAAGAGTTACAGAAGCTACTGTATGTATGATTCATATATCCTATATCTGACAGCGAGTGGGTATCACCTCCTGTGATAGTTCCCAAGAAAGGGGGGAAATGGAGAATATGTGTGGATTACAAAGATATTAATAAGGAAACCAAAAGAGACCACTTTACCCTACTGTTTATCGATCAGGTACTTGACACTCTTTCGAGGAGAAAATCCTTTTCATTTTTGGATGAATTTAGTGGATACAATCAGATCCTAATCCTCCCAGCTAATCAGGAAAAGACCACATTCACCTATCTGTGGGGAACATTTTCATATAGAGTACTGCCATTTGGAATTTGTAATTCCCCTACAACATTTTACAGGGTTATCCTTAGTATATTTACAGATTTCATCAATGACCGCTTGTAGGTATATATGGATGATTTCACACCATATGGACAAGTCTTTATGCAGTCATTAAACAATATGGAATCTATTTTGACAAAGGTATATAGATGAGTCTCTGACTAAGTAATGAAAAATGTAAAATGTTGATGGAAGAATGCATCATTTTAGGGCACCATATAACAAAAAGGGGAATTGAATTCAATCAAGCCAAGGTAATTTTCATAAGAAATTTACCCCCACCAATTAAACAAAGAGATGTGTGTATCTTCCTAGGCCAAATAGGATACTACATAAGATTCGTAGAAGGGTTCAACAGATTAGCATATGCCATGTTTTCACTAATGACTAACTTATACAGATTTCAAATGGATTGGTCATTGCATGGAAGCATTTGTGCAGCTGAAAGAGAAAACTACTACCGCTCTTGTACTCCAAGGCCTGAACTGGAATCTACCTTTTCATATACATTCTAATTCTTCCAACACAAATATTGGTGTAGTTTTAGGACAGGATGAGGAGAATAATCCATGCTCCATCAATTATATCAACAAGAAATTAGGAGCAGAACTCAACTACACGGTCACTGAGAAAGAATTCTTATTTGTTATCCATGCCATCGACAAATTCTGGCACTACATAAAAGGATGCCCATTTTTTGCATGAAAAGACCACTCAAAAATAAGGCACCTAATGAAAAAACCTCATACTAGTGCTAGAGTTATAAGATGGCTACTTATTTTATAGGAATTTTATTTGACAATTTCAAATAAACCAGGAAAACACAATGTAATAGCATATTTTCTATCAAGACTAACCCATGTTCAAGACAAATAATTGGTAGAATATGATTTCCCAGATGAGCACATGTTTTTAATATCAGTGGGTAGCCACATGGTTTGTTGGCATTGATAGCTACTTAGTTTCTAGAAAATTTCAACAACACTATGATTATAAACAGAGGTGCAAAATAATCAGGTAGAGTGCAACTTGTAGTTGGACTCAAGGGTTTCTTTTTAAGAGAGGGTCGGACCAAATATTAAGAAGATGTGTAAGAGAAGATGAAGTACGTGATATACTTCATGCTACTCACAATGAACCATGTGAATACCACTATGCATCAAAAAATACATCCCACAATATACTCCAAATAGGGTATTATTGACCTACACTGCATAAGGACGCCTAAGAGTATGTGTCACACTGTGATGACTGCCAAAGGATGGGTAAACCCACACAAAAAGATGAAATGCCTATTCAACCTCAAGTATCATTAGAACCATTTTACAAATGGGGATTCAACTTTGTGGGATCAATTAAGCCACCTTCCAACAAAAATAAATATATCCTGGTGCATACAGACTACCTCACCAAGTGGGAAGAAGTTAAATATCTTGCTAAAGTTCATGAAAATAGCGTGGCAAAATTCTTCGCAGAACAAATATTCACCATATTTGGGGTCCATAGAGAACTTCTATATAATCAAGGAACATAGTTTGAATCCAATCTGATTGAAGAGCTACTGAGAAGGAACAAAATAAAACACAGACAGTATTCCTTCTATCACCCACAACAAAATGGGCAGATGTAAGTCACAAATAGGGAGTTGGAGAAAATTTTAACAAAGACAACCTAGTTACATAAAATAGATTGGGTATATAGATTGAATGAAGTATTTTGGGCCTGCAATACAACATGGAAGACAAACATTGGATTTACCCCCTGAGAATAGGTATATTCCAAGAAGGTTATGTTACCCATTGACTTTGAAATCAAAACATTGAGAACAACTTCTGAAATCGGCATGGAAATGTCTGAGAATTCAAAAATAACGCATTCTTCAATTAAATGATTTAGATGAATTTGACAGCAAGCTTTGCCACACACTAAGATGGTACGAAAATAGAGGAAACAATGGCATGACAAGAACATAAGGATAGAGAAATTCAAAGAAGTATATTATGCATTATCATATGATTATGGATTCCATAAGTTCAAAGGAAAGTTAACAACTAGGTGGCTAGGACCATACCAAATAGACACCATTTAAAATAAGGGAGCATTCAAGATAAGAACAATAGATGGTGGTCAATTTCCTATGTTGGCCAATGGGCATAGGATGAAGATGTACAAGAAGCTACTCTCCAAAGAAGAATTCATGAAAAACCTATATAAAAAAGCATATTATGATTATTAAGGACATTGATATCCTCCAGTTTAATATAGTTATTCTTCCAATATTAAAAAAAGAGAGAGAAAAAAAAAAAGAAAAAAATAAGACAACAAAAACAGAGCTCCTCAACCAAACATGGAACTACAAATGTAATCAAGCGATCCAGGGAAATTAATCAAGAGAGCTAGCAATAGTTTATCAAGCCAACCAGCAACATTTTATCAACTGAGCCAACAATAGGTTATCAAGCGAGCTTGTAAAAATTCAACCCCAACCAGCTTGAATCCAAAAATCACGTGGAAGCAAATCCTACTATAGAGAAGAACAAAATTACTACAGACAAAGCAATATTAACTATAGAAACCAACATCTGTGATTTTCCGTATCACATCAATACACCACTCTCCACATCATCTCCTCTAGGTATGTTAAGCATGAAAAGATAACTATTGACCTAATTATTTTTAATCACTATAGTACAGCCTACCTACATAAACCATAATTATCCCACAACTAAGCTGAGGATAGCTCACTTTTAGAAAGGAGGAGACAGTGGGAAGTTTAAGGGAAGGTTGTTTATCCATAACAAATAATGATTGTGCATTCAAAATGGAAATAAAAATCTAAGTTTATCGAAAAGATGCATGAAAAAACATAATTAAAATGTGTGTAGCATATCTCCCCACGATATTGATTTCAATCAATCACAGAAGTGGGAAAATAATGAAATGGCAAGGAAGAACTAGGACAGTTGAATAGTTTTCGGCTTGCATTCATTCAAAATGAAGACCGTAAAAAAGAGAAAAAGGGTGCAAAGGAAGCAAGAGCATACTTAGACATCCAAACAATAATTCAAGGGGAATTCATTGCTCAACTCAGTCAAAACGCAATTAATTTATCTTCATTCCTCCATCCTATTCATCTATTCAGTTTGGTTTAAACGATGAACTTTGGTTTTGAGAAAAGTGAGCATGTGGATCCTTCCTCCATTTATGATAACCTAGAGGTCTTGTCAATCCTCTGTACAGTAGGGTGGATGACCTTCCTCACTGGTCTAAGCAGTAATGACCAAAATGTGGCCCTGGAATTCACTAGAAACCTCAAGCATTTAAAAGAGGAATAATATGTGACAAGGGTGAAAGGGTTGCATATCCATTTAAATGAAGAAAGAATATAAACTTACACATGCATCCTCAAAGTATGACATTGGGGTAAGGATGATATAGAGAGTGCCATAAAAGAAACATGCTATTTTTGTAGAAGGAGAGAAATATGGAGAATATAAAAATGGTGTAAAAAAAGTGTGCCAAAACCATGGGATGAAATCGCAATTGTCATTCTAAAATACATCACCTATACCAAGAGACTCAGTTATGTACCAACATTTCACTTCAGGATGCTATATCTCTTAAGAAATCGGGGTTATATATAACCAAACCACAATATCACCATCCCCTTTTACCTACTGCAGTCTATGTGGGAGATGAGTCAAAAGGTGGTGCAAGGAAAGATGATTCCTTAGTGCATCATGAACTGATTAAACTAATCATATGCAAGGAATTGTCATCCTAGATCCCCAAGATTTCCTAGGGAGAATTCATACATATATCTTCTAACGATGTGTAAAGAATGAGGGAAACTCCAGGTTCAACCTCAACTCCCATTACAGGATAGAAAGAAAAGAATGGTTTAGGAACATAAAAGAAGATGGCCATTTAATCAGGGTGAAAAAAGAAAGATTGATTTAGAGATAGACAATAATGATATCATTGCTAACACACTTGAAAAAATAAATAAATCTAGAGAAGTCCCTATTCAGAAACATTCGATGTCATCCTCTAAATCCTATGAGTTCATATGACAGAGAAGACGACTGAAAAAAGAATCGAATATCAAGGAGGAGAAAGAGAAAGAAGATGAAGAGGATCCAGACAATCACCCCTAGACCAGGAGGACACATAATATTATGGGATAGTAGAAGGAGGAACCTCCAGGTCTGTAGAAGAAGATACACCAATCAAGGGAAGCACGCCAAATAGATAAGTAATTCCATTCAATGAATATTCTCATCTAACAAATGCCTTGTCAAAGTTGTCTAGGCTTAAGGAGGAATTGGAAACACCGAAGCTTGCAACCCATTCCCATGTGACCACAAGGATGAGTGGGAAGGTTGTGACTTCAAAAAAAACTCTAGTAACCCATGAAAAGATTCATATTTTAAAAATGAAGCATGCCTACTAGAAAAAGTGCTTGGAGTGGCAAAACCAGACATTACAAGAAGAATTGGGGAAAACTCAAGAAAAGTTAGCAGAGAAAGATCAACCAATATTAAAACTGGAGACTACCCTGGATCAAACTACCAAGAGATATGACGAAATTGTTGGCTATATACCCCCTTCCATAATGTATATTGTATATGTCTGATAGAAGTGGTGTCGATTTCACCTACACAGGTTAAAGAATAATTTTCCCTTAGAATTGGTTAGCCCAAAATATTTTGTGGGCGCCTCACTAGATAGAGGTGATTTTGAAAAATACCAACTGTGTGAATTCTACCTCCATAACTTGGTTTTGCATCAATCATATGACTAGTCACCTAACCCATACATTTGTGATTTTCCATTGAGAGCACTCAGGTTCCATTAGGGATTAAATGGAAAATAATTTCAGTGGATTTAAAGAAGAGAGAGACACACTCTCCCTATAGGGTTGGATGTTTCCCTATTTAGGGAACGAGTGTACAAAGAATATCTATAGAAAAGTAAAGTGAAATGGATTGGAATGAAGATAAACCCACCATTTATTCTTCCCCTGAAAATTAAGGAAGACATTGATGAAGAATGAGAAAGTACGAGTTGGGACAAATAAGAGCAGAACATGGGATACTACTAACACACAAGGGAACCCAGGATAGTTGCATGGGGATATCAGATAGGTTGTTGAATAGTAGAAAGGTCCACCGGGACAAGGTGATGGGTTACACAGGGATTTCTAACATCTTCAAGTTTGGGGGAGATTATAGCGCCATGATATAGGTAATAATTGCACTCATAAATCCATTTTATATTTTTATGGAGCAACAATTGAGCATAATATCACCCCTTTCTGTAGTCTAGGTTATGATTGTAGTCGATTTTTTAGTAATGATGGAATGTGGCAATATTTCTTTGCTTAACATAATTTTAAGCGAGATAACAAGTGGTTTAGTATCCTATGTGATTAAATTCAATTTATTGAAAATCAACAAGACAACAAATCGCATCTTCTTTTGAGCTAAACATAAGCAAGCTCGATTCTAGCTATCCACGTGAAAGGATGAAGAATCCCGAGATCAATTTATGAGACTGCAAATCTCTCCTAATTTTTAGAGAGTGTGAGATATTCAAGATATTGATCTTGAGATTACCAGTGTAGATAATTTAGGATGATGTTTTTGACATTTTTAATAAGTAGATAGTTGCACCTCATGCGGGAGCTTAGCCATAGTTACATACATTTTTGTAGCGAACATTTTGTGATAAATTGCAGCAGTTCAATTTGTATTTTGAATGAGGAATTCTTAAAGCAGAGTGAAAGAAGATAATGGTATAATCATGGTTTACAACATATATGAGTTCATATTTTAATTCATCTCTTGTAATGTGCTTTGAGATGAGCCCCCTCATCGTGTTGAGCGGGATTTTTGTGTTCATTTCCATTTTAGTTTTAAAATCATTTCTTTATTTTGGTTACGTAGATGGTTGTGGTTTATTTAAAATATTTTTGTTGTTTTAATTCATAGCTTAGAATACATGTATGGAAAATTTCTTGTTTCCATCCATAGGTTTGTATAACAGTGTATGTAGTTCAAGTATATGATGTTTGTAGTCCTGTAGGTTAATTATGCAAGAACGGTTTTAGTCAAATTTACATTTCCATGCATTAGAATAGTCTAGTTAGATTTGTATTTTTATGCATTCTAGATTTGTCTTATATTAATTCCTTTGTGATTTCTTAGACTAAAACAATTCCAACTTTGTTAGAGTGATTTCAGTTACCTTAGATTATATTTTGAAATAATTTATTAGAATAAATTTTCACGTTTTATCAAATTAATCAATTCCTTATTTTCTAATTTAATTTCAATCTTATTAATTAGATCATTGATTTCATTAAGTAGATGTTTTCTTTAAATAACAACTCCATGATTACATAGATCATAACTTTATATTCTTTTTAGAATAGTTCACATCACTTAGAAGTCATTCCCAAATTCCATAGGATATACCTTTGGATAGCATTCTCTCAGTTGTTGCACATACAGTGATTAGAGCCTCTTAAGTTTGTATGATCCTTGGTCAATAATTAAAGTAGGAATCCTAAGTTGTGAGCCTGTAAAAAGGTTAGAATATCAATAAACCACCACTCATATCAATGTCTCATATAGAAAGTGGTCTTAGGTCTGAAGGGGACCTAATCAATACATGGATAATTGTTGTGTACATCATAAGTGTCGAGGGCGGACTCAAATTTGGAATGTAATATTGGTCCAATTATGGTTGGTCTGAAGAAATAATACTAGAACAATGGAATTCCCATGGAATATTGAATCATAGTAACTAATGCACTACTAGATCTAAAGGGGGCCAACATCTATCGTGACTCACATAAGTAATAGTCTAAATATAATAGGTACATGGAACTGCATATGGAACTGGATACAAAAGGAAGCATGTAACTAAAGGGATTCCAAACATTTTCACCAACATAGCCTAGATATCTTTGGAAACATAATGTTAATGGGTTTCCACATAGACTCACCAAGGGTCTAGAGTCAAGGATATCTAGGGTATTTGACCAAATAATGAGAGAACCATCAACCTATATGAATCTCATCACTATGATGATTAAGTTGATGTCAATCACGTGTGAAACAACCATACTAATGGGAACTAAGGTCTCCCCTCAGTTAGTCCAAAGGGATCATTAATGATGGTTATGAGGCTAAGGTACAAGGTACCTCTACGTCTATCCTATGGAATAGATTTGTTGATGTTGACAGAGGGAGACCTACAATCGGCAAGGAAATTAATTTTCCTTGATGAAAGCATGAGGGATACAACTAATAAATGAATGGAACTAGACAAGTTATTGAGGCATTGTTTGGGTATATGAGGGTAATTGAGTGAGGGAATCAAACTTCCTTTGTTCATAGTATGAAGGCATGGATGACCTAGTAGCATGTGAGAAATTGATCTTGGGGA
The DNA here is from genome assembly GCA_001517045.1 of Pseudotsuga menziesii. NCBI lineage: Eukaryota > Viridiplantae > Streptophyta > Pinopsida > Pinales > Pinaceae > Pseudotsuga > Pseudotsuga menziesii. The sequence continues at coordinate 37,701 of LPNX010066545.1, forward strand.
GGGACACAACTTGAGATACCAGGGATTATAACTTTAATGGGGAGTACTCCTACTTGACTTGGAGAGAACATGGTGTTAGTACAACTCCAAGGGAAACTCGTCACATAATACTCTAAATAAAGGTGACTAGGGATGTTTTCGAAAAAGGAGATTATATGTTATCTACATGAGTTATAAGGAGCACTATTTGGTTTAAGGAGAATATAAATGATCTACATGAGTGCTAAGGAGCACTATTTGGTTTCTATGATGCATGAGAACTAAAGAGAGGTTGTGGAGCAATACTTCACAATTGTAGCTTCCAAAATGTGTGAACATATGGAAAAGTGGGTGCTTGGAAGCATCGGTGTAAAATGGTTGTCAATGAGGATGTCTACCTCAGCAGGATCATATTAAATGGAAAGGAGATAAGTGTGTAATAAATTGATCATATTATACAAATGACTAAGTGGTAGCAATTGAAAGTTTGATAGTTGGGTAGGACATTGGTGGTAACATCCTTGTGGGTTGATGAATGGTCGAAAAATATTGTAACTCTTGCAGTATGGATGAAGTAGTGGTATCATGAGTGTTCAATGTGAAACATCATAGTACCTTAACAATTGTAATTATGGGAGTCCACGGGGTAGGCCAATGAGTGATGATGACAGAGTAACATGCGTCTTTGTGAAATATCACAGACTAAATGGACTCCCAATCCTACAAGAAATTAATGGCATTGGTTCCAAATGGAAAATGGTACTAAAATGTCACCCATGCGAGGTAGGTTATATTTCCAAGTAAGAGTGAATGCAAGAGTGGTTGGGTTGGGCCACTTATTTGAACAAACAGGGCTCTACAGTGTGGAAGGGATTGAAAAGGTTGATGCATATGATGTCTTGCAGAGGGGGGTCATGTATATGCCAATTTAATATTTATACCTATAGGGAATGATTGTTTGGTAAAATTAGTGAATCAAATCACAACCTATAGTTGTACACATGGAAAAAATGCCGAAGCATAAAAGTGCATCTGGAAATAAAACCAAGTATATAAGTAAAGTGTGACCTCGTGAAGTGGGAAATATCACATATGTTGTTGGTTGCGGAGCCTAATATTCCAGATTCAGAGATGTTATTCAGTTGTGTTTGTACCCCATATTTATTGGACACTCATTCCTTAACTTTGGGGTTCAGCGAAGCCCCCAAGAAAAAATTTGGGATGTTTGTTGGCCAACAGTTTTGCGGACCCATGGTATTGGGTTAACCATAGTATTTTCCCATGGTATTTACCCTATAAAAGAAAATCATTGTAATACGGTTTTGTATGGTATGGTATTGTATTGTATTGTAGCATTGTAAACAATACCTATGATTGTGTGAGAGAGACTGTGAGAGCATGAAGAGGAAGTGTAGCGGTGTTGCTGCAGGTTGTATACCTTCATCTTTATGGATGGTAATAAAAGGACTGGGAATTTCTGCGTAGACGTATCCCATCTCTTGGGTGAACCATGTTATATATGTGTCTCTATGTAATGTGCTCAATGTATTTTTTGCATCGTTTTTAATTATTTAACTGTATATCTATTATTGCTCTGCAGTCCTGTTTCTAACATATGTGAGTAAGAAGATTTAATGGCCTTCCCCCATTCTATGGGAATGGGGTTTGTGATTGTGGATTATATACATGTTGGACTAAGCTATAAGATCATTGAAATAAATAAATAGATGTGATGAGGAAAGTTCAACATGATTGAGCATGTCCCCTATCCTAGGGTTGAGCTAATCGCTCATTCCCTCCATCCCAAAAGTGTTAATGGATGTAGATTCCCTCTTGAACAAGTACTGATACAGCATTGATCAACTATTAGAAGGGGAGTGTACCATGAAGAGGATATCCATGGTGGAGCACTAAATAGGTGAGATGATGATGGGGGGTGTCCCCTATGGGGTTGATTCTTCCAGTATCACCAACAAGGAAGACGGTGATAAGTAGGAAACTTTAGGGGCCTTTCACCATGCTATGGACATGAGATTTCCTCATTGGCTTGGATGGATCAAACAGATAGGTCAAAGCGGCATGGTTTTGATGACACAACAACAATATCATAGGATAATTCAGAAGGCTCATCAGAAGATGATATGAAGCAAATGGTTCATGTCACGCTTAAAGAAGATAATAGAGCAAGAAATTATTCTATAGTGGTGACTTGGGACTCAACAAAAATTCAGTTAGCACAGATCGATACTTGGGTAGATAAGTGAAATTGTGTGAATAATAACCATAAAGGCCACATATCACATAAGGATGGTTGTTGCACAATGACTTGTTGCGCATTTTAGAGGTGTCAAGGATAAGTAACATCGAAACTTATTTTTCCGTTAGTATCATCATATAATGTCTACAACTGAGTGTGCAAGATGGAAAATTCTAGATAGTTCTAGGTAGAATGACCCAAAATATCACACAAAGTGCAAGGCATAGGTACTTAATATGTGGAAGTAGGGAGAGGGTTCACGACTTTATTTGTATTTATCGAGTGGCGTCAAATTCACCGTTTTTCCCCAACCTTGTTCTTCGAAAGAGGTGGGGTGGAGGGTGGTATTTCCTTAGGAACTCTAGGAGGGGGATGATTGGAATTACCAATTTCTTACATAGGTGTCAAGATAACCTATGGTATAGGAAGTGGATTTCAGGGGGGTAAGGTAACAAACAAAGAGGCCTAATGTTAGTCGCGGGAGGTTGGGTGTTTCCATTACATGCATGCTCACAATTCCATAATGTGGAAATAAAAACGGGATTGTTAAATAGGAATGGCTCCCCATTGGTTCCAAAATAACTAGATGGGAGAGGATGTAGTTTGAGGTTGGGCCATAGATTTACTAGAGGAGATAGCGCAAAACTTTGATATTTCCACCTTTGGAGGTGGAGGAGGTAGAGCCTAAAAGGTTTCAATCTTTGGGGCATTGCAGAGGATGATCAACTCAACACTCGTGAAATATGGTATGGACATGTTGTTGATGCTGCTAATGAAAGTGGGTAGGATGTTATCCAGGAAATCTAGACCCTTAGGCAAAAAAAAATTTAAATATAATTTTATCTAAGTGTATAAACATTGTTGTTATCCTGTGAAATGGAACTTCTTCGTCTGAGTACTAACACTCAATGTGTCGGTACACAAAAGGACACAATGGATAGAAGTTGCCAAAAATCTATAGACAAGCATGTGCCTTGATACATCTTGTTTTTTCCATCCTTTCCCATGCTTTCTATAGTGTTGTTGGCAGGGGTTTTGGTAAGTGATTTGTGCAACATCGCGGCAGTTGCGCAAGCTCACATGACACCGCGCAAGGCCATATCAGTGCGATGGGAAGAAAAATAACTGCTTTTTATATTTAATGCATTAATTGACCACATTTTGTGGACATAGGTCAGTAGTGGTTAGAAGTTAGTTAGAAGTGGACCTTTGATGTAAAGGCACAAGCCTATATACAGAGCTAGTTTTGCAATTGTAATAGACATTAGGATCAATGAGATTGACATCACCATCGTGAGCTATCAGAGGTTAGAGATAATCACATGAAGCATGAGATCTGGTGCGATCTGTCTATGGTTCTGATGAGTCTTATGTTTTATCTACGATCTGTCTGGATTTTTGGGATGTATTTGGTCTCCTGATGTGGAGAAGAATTGTCTGTTTTGGATCTATTGCACAGAATTAATATGATATGACAGTTGTTGCATAAATATTGTCTTATGTTTTCCTGTTCTCTCTGATGTGATATCAATGAGAATTCTGTTGAATCTGTTATGATCTTGTTGTAGTAATCTAATGACGTGATCTATTCCAGTTCTGTGGCATTTCTGATAATTGATGGTTTAAGTTATTTTATGAATGATATTGTTGTGCTAACACTATTACGACAAATGAATGATGCGATCTGGTAGATCGGTAGCTATGAGGATGAATTACGATCACTGTCTTAGTTCTGTAATCTGATAATTATGTTGTCTACCCGTCGGATTCCATATCTTCCCTTCTCACTATTGGAAACTTGGTTCCGACAACTCTCCCTTGAACATCTAGGGTGAGACTTCGTTCGCTCTGCAGATGTTGTTGGGCAAGGTAAAACCTGTATGGGTCGGTGCTTAGGGAGATCACGTTGGTTGGGTGTCAACAGAGTGAGAACCCCTATCAAAGAGGCTTTGTTGGTGGGTTTTTGCCAACAAATGGTTCTATTTTTGGGACCGAGTTGCGATTGAAAGGAGGATATGTTTTGGGATCCAACTCGTCCGGAGATTGAGGGGTGGTTTGGTCTAAAACTACGAGAGTTTGTTGAAGCTGAAAATCAGAACTTGAAGCTATCGACGAGCCATTGGTTGGACAGAGATATTCATGACGGTCCTCATGAATGGTTATTATGTGAGTTTCCTATCATCTTGCATGAGTGGCTGGCGAATTTCGCTTCTAAGAAGAAAAACTTCCAAGGAGGAGAGCCAACATCCTGGACTTTGGAGCTGATCCATGAATTACAAGAAACATATAAGGCATCACAAGCTATTGAGGTGTGGTTGGACAGTATCTTGGAGGGATACATTACAAAGTTTGCATTTGATACCAATTTAGCCATTTAGTGAAGCAGAAAGGGAGTTCTTCAAAAAACCGTGAGGTAGACTTTTTGTTGTCTCTGCAGCTATCTATTAAACAACTTGTCTACGAAAAAGGTATTATGAAAATGGACCAAGAGTAGTGGAACTCTGGTGTGTGGAGGATGTAGGCACTGCAATGAAAGGGGGGAGGTGTATGGAAAGGTAAGGGGTAGACGGGCATGAGTTCTGGTGAAAGTGTGAAGGTCGTTGAGGAAACAAGTGTTTCTACAAGAGGAGGAGCAAGGTTTCGAGAGAAAAGGCAAAGGATGGGAGAAGGGCCTGCTGCGAGGAAAAACCACATGGGACAAAGCGACCTTTGAGTGACAATGAGGATGAACATGCCCAGGCTATGCCCGAAAGGACAACAGGATCAAACCCCAGTAGTAACATGTCCACACCTCCGTGCACTACTCCACCACCAGGAAGAGACATGCATTCTACGTTGAATTCCCAATGTGTCAGCAGCAGTCTAGCAGTAGATTTCCAGCCAGAGGAAGAAGGCCCAGAATGGAGGGCGACGAAATTAAGCTACCAATATTTCATGGAAACGGCACCAACAACCTAGAGCAATACTGGTTCTTGTGTGAGGCAATCTGGACCGCCTGACAGACTGTAGATGATGATGTCAAGAAAAGCCAGCTCGAAACCACCCTCAGTGGTTGTACGCTAGAGTGGTACATGAGATTCATGTTGGTTCCTTAGGGAGGTACAACGAAAACATTGAATGAGATCCATAAGGAGTTGTTTGAAAAATTCAAGAAGCCGAATTCTGAGGCTCAGTACATTACCGAGTTGAAAGAAATAAAGCAGTTCCCTAATGAAACAATTTGGGACTTCGATCAATGGTTTAAGGCATTGATGGCTTGAGTCAGCTTCAATATGAGTCACATTCAGCACAAGGAGCGGATCATCACCGTACTTGTCCCACATATTAGACAACCGCTAATGCAGCAAAAGATTGTGACACAGAGCGAGGCTCTGGAAATCGCAATGAAATTAGAAGCATCGCCGGTAGGAGAAACTGCAGTTGGGATGAACCATATCCAAGAACAATTGGCCAATCTGACACTCCAACTGCAAGATATCAAGAAGGGTAAGGAAGATCATAATGACATTTGGTGCACCTAGTGTCATGCGGACAGACACACCAAGGATACATCTTCGAGGTTCCAGAATTATTTGCTTTCAGGAGCCCCGAACCTGTTGAGCTGCACTGGTATACCATGGTGCCGCATATGTCATCTCTATGGGAATCGACATGAGAACTGTGAATACATGCAAAATATGGTTACCAAGGCATAAAATATGTACTGTACCTTTTGTCGGTCAGTAGGACATGATGATAAAAACTGTTGAGCTTATGACTTGCTCCAGGAAAGGACATATAATTCATACTTTGTGAAAGGTGAGGACCCCCGGGAAATACAAGTACAACCACAGATGGCACAAACAGCAGCATAAGTATAGTATACATCATCACCCCAGATGCAGTTTATCCCATTGCAATAGCAGTAGCAGTTTACAACGCAGCCACAGTTTGCACCTTAGCCACAGATTGTGGCAAAACTGCAGTATGCGCCATGACCACAGTATAATCAGGCACCGCTCATTCATCCTCAGCCACAATATGTTCAATCCATGTACTATGTCTAGTATCAACCAAACCCCCCGCATGTTCAGCATATGGCCCGGCCTCAATTTTAGCAAGGAGGAGTCCGAGGAGGATTCCGCAGAGGATTCAAAGCACGAGGAGGAGGCTTCAATCGAGGAGGAGGACAAGGTCAAGAATCAATCCAGTTTTATACCTGTGGAGTATTCAGACACTACCAAAGGGATTTCCCTCATGCATAGTGTACATACTGTGTGGCTATCGAGAATAATGTTGAAAATTTCCCTCAACTGATTGCAAAATGGCAGGCTGGAAACATTCCTCAGTTGCAGAATGCACAGACTCAGAACCAACTAACGTTCCAAGTATAGAACGAGCCGATGATGTAGAATCAGATCCCACTGCATACTTAGACTCATAACCCGCCCTAGAATCAGAACCCACCATTGAATCAAGATCAGAACTTGAATCAAGGATTTACGGTTGCAACAATTCAAGCCGAACCGCAAACGAAGGATGTCGATGTTGGGGTTGTCACTTGCGTCGGTGCGACAATTGGAGAAGACAAACCACGATAGAAATTTTGGCTCGCTGGAAAGAAAAAAGTAGCATTTGATATTGCGATAGAGAAAGACACCTTCTTCGAGGCTAAGCATGCAATCGGGAGAAATCTAGGTAAGTTACCAATTATTGACATGCCATCTACTTTTGATCCATCTGGAGAGGCAGGACCATCGTGGAAGCATGGTACCTTGCAGCAGTTCTTTGAGAGTTTTTTGTCACTAGCAAGGGATCCCGAAGCCCTTGTCGAGCTTGAGACGTTATTGTACCACCAAGATAAGACATTGAAGGATTTTGCTGTGAACTCCTTGCAAAATAAGAAGACAAGCAAGGAGATGAGGATGAACATCCAGATCGGAGATTATGAGGCTGACTCAATTATTCCGGATCTTGGATCATATGTAAACATTTTAACCAAGAAAACATGGTAGCTAATCAGGAATCCGACATTGGGATGGTTGTCGGTGTAGCTACGATTAGCAAATTAGGCAAAAGTGCATCCCATTGGTCGCGTCTCAAACCTAGTTGTCGATATTGAAGGTATGAAAATGCATGTTGATTTTGATGTGATAGAAGTGGTTGAAGATGGGGGTTCCTATCCCACATTACTATGGATTCAGTGGGCTAATGATAGCATGGTAGTCATCAATTTCAAGAAACGGGTCATGACGTTTGAGAACCAAGATGTCAGGGCCATCGCTCCCATGGACCCTCAGGAAGGACGTCGATATATTGAACCAGTGAAGGATGAAGTCGGTAGAAGTTGGGATCATGCTTATAATATCTCTAAAGACTATATCCACCCTATTGTCGATGCTGAACTTGGATGGCGCAACACTAGTTCTATGTCCTCTAATTCTGACGATGCTCTGGAAAATTGGAAGAATAGGTTGCATGAAGTGTCATTCAGGAAATGCGGGTTGATTACATAGTTTATCCGTCGTGTAGCAACTAATATTGTTGAGTTTCCAATTTATGAATGGATGCCAGCGTTATCAGAATTCCTTGAAGAATTTGAAGAGAAAGTGTTTGAGCCCCAAAGGGTATTGGCCCTAGATGTAGCACTGAAGGCTACCCCATCTCGATGGTGGGAGATGCACAAGAAGATGATCCATAACTAGGAACAGTGTCAGAGATTGATGATGGTGCACTTCAATGATTCAGAGGTCTATCATGCTAGGAGATACGATGGGTGGAATGACCCCACCATTCATTTGATAGAATGTCAGGCCTTATGGGCATCGTGACCCGAAGATGATTGGGTCCATGCTTTTTTTCACACTCTGGATGAGATGTTGAGATCTCGGTATGTAGCGGCAGAGTTGTGCATAGCTATAACCACTTGGGAGGATCTGTCTGATTTCTTTGCACAGACGTTTAGTTTCCAGGATGCCAACTCAAAAGTTCATAATGCATTGCAAATCATCCGCGACATAGTGCTGAAAGTCGTCCCTGTCGCATACCCAGTTGATCCACATGTGCACTGCTCAATACAATCCATAATGACATGTTACAACCTGTTTGGGGAACCTGAAGATGATGACGAGTTGCATAATGTTAATATTCTGGAGTCCGAAGGAAGCCGTGATGTCACAGCACTAGACATACCGACGGATTCGATGAGTCAGCTGCTAAAGATCAGGAAAGTCAACATTGGTTCAGAAGAGAACCAAAAATTTTCCAATGTCGGGGACTTTTGGGACGAGGATACCATGGCCAAAATCATGGACCTACTACATGAATTCCAGGATCTTTTTCCGACGTGATTTTCAGAAATGAAGGGGATATTAGGGGAGATGGGGGAGATGAAAATCATGTTGAAACCAGATGCATAGCCTATACGATAGATGCTGTATCGACTGAACCCATGATACAAGGACGGTGTGAAGGCTAATATAGACCGAATGCTAGATGTTGGGATCATCGAGCCTGTAGAAAATTCAGAGTGGATAAGCCCTATGGTGTTCCAAGATAAAAAGACCAGTGAAATATGCATTTGTGTCGACCTAAGAAAGTTGAATGATGCATGTGTGCATGATTCGTTCCCGACTCGTTTTATAGACAAGGTCCTTGAAGGAGTAGGCGGTCAGGAGATGTATTCATTCACAGATGGATTTTCGGGGTGTTGATGTATTTGTAACTTCGGAATGTATTCACTTGTATATCTTATGTATTGTACCCTAATGTTTATTCTGGGAAGTATCTGTAATGTAATTGAGTCATGTCATGCCTTGATGTTCCTATCAGGAGATTCAATAATGTAAACAAGTCATGTAAAGTCATAGAATATAACCCTCATTATTGATCAAGGGTTGAAGTCCCTGTAGTTTTGAGGCCCTAGGGTTATTAGACTCTCCTAAAGAAGTTGGCCCTAGTGAGTTATTGTCAAGTCGGGAATTAGTATAACTAGAGAGGGAGCCTCTCTATTTAACACACATTCATACATATTCACTCACACTCAATTGTAGCGCATAACTGAGAGAGAGAGAAGAACTTGGGACAAGAGAGAGAGAGAGAGAGAACTACTGCTGTCGGGAGATCATCTTACTGCCTTTGGGTTTTACTTTGGTGTTGATTCTATCTCTAAGGAAGTTGTGGGGTTTTCTCCTTTATGGTTTCCCTGAGGAAAATCTTTGTGTTCATTGTCTCATGTGATTGATTGTTGTGCTTATTATTCTCTCAGATAAGATCCTAAGATCATATAGCTTAAATGTTAAAAATCTAACATGGTATCAGAGCTAACCTGAGAAAAAGACACTGTGCAGCTACTGAAGCTAGGGATTCCTACTTTTTGGATCTCTCTAAATATATTTTCAGCAAAAGGAGGTTGGGATGAATCTCCTCTCTAGGGTGCATCTTTCCGTCAAAGCAGAATCTGATTCTGGGCATTTTCAGTTTTTGACCCGACACTACTGCCAGAAATTAGGGCTTTCCACAGAAGTGGAATTTTTGAGTGAGTCCAGGCCTGGATTGATCTCCTCCCCAAAATCAAAGTTTAGAGATCAATATCAAATTTCTTGGTTGGGTCGAACTCCAGGAAATTCAAACCTTAGATCTTCTCTTGAACCAGAAAACCAGCTCTGTAGAAATTCAACTCCAAATCCAGTTTGGACATCTTAACCTGGTAAGATATAAATATTTTGTATTTCCATTTGAGGTTTTATGTTAATATGTCTCATCATACCAAGCTTGATGAAAATATTGAGGGAGATGATAAATTCCGATCTTGGAAGTATAGGATCTACCACAAGAGGTTCCAGTTCTAGAGGGAGATGAGGCTAAGGCCTTACACAAGAAGAAATTGGTCAAGGCTAAGAGGATTATTGCTAATTCAATAAAGGATCATCTAATACCTCAAGTTGCCTCTCTAAAGACACCTAAAGAGATGTTTTATGCCCTGACCAAGTTATTTGAAGGAAAGAACATAAACCGGAAGATGATTCTGAGAAACCAATTGAAGAATGTAAAGATCCAGAATTCAGAGACCATCTAGTCTTACTTTACAAGGCTCTCTCAGATCTAGGAACAACTTGAAGCAGTATATGAAGAAGTAGAGAATACAGAAATTGTGATGACCACCCTAAATGGTCTTCATAGGGCATGGGACTCTTTCATTCAAGGGATCTATGCCAGAAAGAAGCTAGTCAAGTTTAGCATAATGTGGGAGGAGTGCTCACAAGAATAAGATCGAATATTAGCTCAAGAAGAAAAGATGGGAAGTGAAGATCAAGCTCTCATAGTACAATCCAAGAAAAGCAGAACAGACCATCACAGAGGTAATCACTCTCGCTAGAATAATAACACTAGAAAATATAACAAAGATTTGTCTAAGTTCATTTGCTATACATGTGATGAAAGAGGATACCTTGCAAGAGATTGTCCTAGAAACAAATATAGATCTCACAAGAGGAAGGGAAACAAGAAAATACATCATGCTCATGCTACAGAAGATGATGATCCTTCCAAGAAGAGAATCAAACAAGACAGTGATGATTCTTCAAGTGATAAAGAATATGTTTTGATTTCCACTCTCACGGGAAACATCACACATGGAAGCAATGATTGTCTTATAGACAATGGGGCTTCCAAACACATGACGGGATTCAAAGAATCATTTGTGAAATTATCAGAACATGAATCACCCCACAAGGTGAAACTTGGGGATGACTACCAATATCCAATAAAACATAGTGGAGAATCCTCCTACAAATTAGACTCTGGAAAGTCGATGAAAATGAAGGATGTCCTATTTGTACCAGGACTAAAGAAGAACCTTTTCTCCATCTATGCATTAGATTAAAAATGCATGAGAGTTTCATTTATAGATGGCCAAGTTCTCATGTGGACAAAAGGAAATACTATTGATGATACAGTAGTAATTGGAGAAAAAGAGGGACGACTATACAGATTAAAGGGCCAACTAGAACAAGCTTTGGTTCATGACTCAGTAGAACCAAATGAACTTTGGCATGGAAGGTTTGCACATGTGCACTATATGGCACTACCACTTGCAAGCAAAGTTGTTGAAGGTCTTCCAGAAATACAAGCAAAACATGAAGGAGTATGCAAGGGATGTGTGAGAGGAAAGAACACAAAGAAGACATTTCCAAGTAATGAAAGCAATGCTAAAGGAATCTTGGAAATCATTCACTCCGATGTATGCGGTCTGATGTCATCCAGTTCATTAAGTGGGTATGTATACTATGTTTCTTTCATTGATGATTTTTCTAGGAATACATGGATATACTTCATGAAGAACAAAGATGAAGTATTCAACAAGTTCAAGGAATTCAAAGCCTTGATCGAAAACTACATAGAGAAGAAGATCAAGATTTTTTGATCATACAATGGCGGAGAATTCACATCAAATTAATTCAAGGAATTATGCAAAGATTCAAGTATTAAGAGGGATTTGACCACTCCATATAATCCACAACAAAATGGGGTTGTAGAAAGAAAGAATAGAATGATCATGGAAGCTGCAAGGGCAATGCTTCATGATCAAGATCTTCCCATGCATCTATGGGCAGAAGCTACTAGGACATCTATGTATGTATAGAACCGTACTCCACATAGAGTACTCAAGAACAAGACACCTGAAGAAGAGTTTTTCAACAAGAAACTAGAATTCCATCATCTCAGAATATTTGGTTTTCCAGTATACATTCACATTTCGAAAGAAAAGAGGATAAAGTTAGATCCTTCAGGAAGGAAGGGTATATTTGTGGGATACTCTGAAAGCTCGAAGGATTATATAATATACTTCCTAGGATTCAAGAAGATCAACATCAGCAAGGACGTAACATTTGATGAAGACTCGGCTTACAACAAATCTAGAAAGAGACCTACTGAAGAACCTGAAGAAACAAAAGTACCCAGAATTCATGGCACAACCATGAACGATGTAACTCAAGAAGAAGATCGAGAAATAGAAGAACCTCAAGAACCTATAGATCCACCTCAATAGAAGAATTCTCACAAGAGGAAACCTACATGGGTACGAGAAGCTATCCAAGGTACAGAAATATATGGGGCTCCGGAAGAGATACACAGAGAGGGGAAAAGAACCAGGTCCTACTCCAATTATGTATCCCTATTATGTGACTTCATCGATAAAGAACCTTCCAACTATGAAGAAGCGGTAGAAAAGAAAGAATGGAAGGATGTTATGATCGAAGAGTATCAATCGATCATGAAGAATGATGTTTGGGATGTTGTCCCAAGACCAGAGGGAAAGTCTGTTGTAACTTCCAAATGGATCTATAAGATCAAGCATGCTGCAGATGGTAGCATAAAGAAATATAAAGCAAGATTTGTGGCTCGTGGTTTCTCCCAGAAAGAAGGAATAGATTATGAAGAGACTTTTTCTCTTGTAGCCATGTATACTTCCATCATATCATTACTCTATTTAGCTGTAGTAATGAAGTGGAAAGTACACCAGATGGATGTCAAGACAGCTTTCTTGAATAGTGTAGTAGAAGAGGAAGTATATGTAGAGCAGCCACTTGGTTTTGAGACACATGACAGAGAGACTCATGTGTATAAGTTAAATAAATCCCTGTACGATTTGAAACAGGAACCCAAGACATGGTACGGTAGAATTGATAGCTTCCTATCCAGTTTGGGATTTACTATCATAACCCCAAAATTTCATAAAAATTTAAAATTTTTAAAGTGACATAAAATGGCTGAAATCACAGTTTAGTAACTACTAGCGGTTAACGGAAAATGAAATTGTTTAACAATTTGTAATGATTAGTTTCAAAATACAGAAAACTAATACAACTTTAATTTTTATAAGTTATATAAAAATGACTTGCATTTAGTTGCTGCTAGCTGTACTAATGATTTAGTTTTTTCAAGTAGGCGAGAAACCATATTTGAAATTCGGGGCTTACTTAGCATTCTGCTAACTCAAATGGATTGCTGGTTCTTACAGGCTCAGCAGGTAATCGTTTGAACAAGTAGGATTTTATTTTTGCATTAAGTCGAGAAGTACTTCTTTAGCATGATAAGATGCTAGAGTGTAAATTGATTATTAAAATGCAAGGCTACGATGAGGTAAATTAATTTCCTTCAATGTTTTGTATCTATGAGAGTATTTATATTTAAGCCATAAAGACTATTATTCTCATCAAACTTAGTGCCATTTACCCGAATGAGTTCTACCAAAGTTTCTTTCTGTTGTAAAGATTATAATACCTAGTCAATTACAGATTCTTCCAATGAGCATAGGTCTCATGAACTTGACATATAAATACTTTTATTGTATCATGATGTTACTGCTATTGTCATGTTTAATACTCAAATGTACTGTATTTTATGCATGAACATAATCCTATGATTTTGAAAGGTAAAGTTTACAATGGGTTATTAGTTTTATTAAGAGAAAATCTTGCATATAATTTGTCTTCAGTCACCTTGAAGACTCTTTCATTATCAGCATCGAGTTTTAAGTGGAGAAGTTTAGAGCCCTTCAGTTTACAAATAAACTACATATCTCTACCTTAACTCTTCCTTGCTAGTCGTGAAGAATATCAACTTGTTTGATTGTATGCAGTTATGATTATCTTCTTGCATTGCTAGAAATCAAGCTATAAACTTAAATTTCTAGGTTATCGCCATGATACAAGTGTTATTGTAATAATACAATACCACATTACTTTATAATGTTGCCATATAATTTTTCTTGTATCCTAAGGTGGATTTACTACCTAACAACTACTTCCATATAGTCGAAACTAAAGGTAAAACACATTATAAGTTTTGTTCTTATACTATACTAGATCTAATGCATGGTTTATACAATAACATGATTGTCATTTTAAGCAATCTTAAGAACTAGTTAAAGGATCGATAGCAAAGTTAATTTGATGTGCAAACATAAGAACGTTATACTATGGTCGATGCATAGATTCCATTATTAGCAATGATATAAGTCCTTATTATAATTGATTTGCATGGTGTAAATTATTTGCAATGATATAATTCCTCCTCGGTGTATGCAACGTTGACATTAGAAACGACCCTCGCATGGTTAAAATTTGGAAGGCTATGTGGTCTATTCTCCTCCATGCATTGGTGACTTAAAATAAGTGAAACCCTACTTCTTGGCATTTGGCTTCGAGGGTTTGTCGGCCTGTAGGCTGCACTGTGAGGTTCCTTGCGTCCATGAGAGGCATGCTCCTTCTCTGCTTGTTAGATCTGTAGTCTGCCTTACTGTGCGAAGTGGTTTGCGGATATTAGTTTGTATACTCGATTTCTCTTGTGAGTAATGTTTTTACTGTGTGAGTGGTTTTCACTACTTCGCTTGGTTCGAAGCCTGTAAAGGATTTTACCCTGTCACTACTTATTCCTTGCCTCAGCCTCATGGAGTTTTGAGACTATTTCTTCCTGCTTCTGTCACAGGGTTTTCTTAAGGGTATTTCCTTGCTTCTCGGTTTTGTGCATTCGAGTTGGATGGTTGTACTTCTCGGCTCTGCTTTCTGCTTGCTCACAGGTAGAAATTTTAATCTTTATTCGAAATTTCTTTTGTCAAAAATATTATTTAGGTTAGGGTTTAAAACTTATTAACAGAGTTTTATTTATCGTTTGGAACTGTGTTCTTGTAGGTACCTGCAACGACTCCAAGCTTTAAGTGGAAAAATCAACCTCATGCTTCGGTGAACTTTGTGGCTTCCAACCGGTAAGCCCCGGTCTCGATGTGCATTCTCCCTACTTACGATATGGGTTGTTGGATGAAGTTTCCACGGGTTGGAAGCTTGGCTTCAGAGTCTCTGTTGGTTAAGATATTTATTTTGTTTGTTTATTATCCATGTTTTAATTATAAACCCTTGCGATATTTCGCTGGGTAGCACAAGCTTGTGAAGCTGTGATGTATAAGTCGTTTTGGTGAGACAGTTTCAGCCTTAGGGCTTAATGATGTAATGTTGTTTTTTTTTTTTAAATTTTAACAAACCTCCTTTACGCTCAGAGGTTTTTAAAGAACACCTGTCTCGTTTATTTCAGTTTTTCTTTTATGAAAGAACTTCAAGAAAGTGAAGTCTGAGAACTGGGTTTTACTTACCCTATCTGTAATGTAACTGGTTAAAGTTTAATATAAATATTTTTATGTAAAAGGTTTTATTTACAGTTTTTGGGTTCGACCCTTCGATTCTTACAGGCTATAAGCCTACCTTTGATTAAAGAATTTATATTGTACATGGTTTATAATTACTAGTGTAATTTTTTCGTTATTTACCTGTATATTTTATTCATTACTACTCTGTAAATTATAAATTACTTTGAGCTCTGTTTTAAAAGATAATGGAAATTTCTAGAACTCTGTTAAAGGAAATAATATAAACCCTACAGTGTTATGAAATTCTTGTTTCTACTTATAGTGTTTTTTACTCTATTTTTCAAATAGAAAATAAGGATGATGAGATAAACTTACAGTTAAAGTTTTGATACTACTTTTAAGAAAATAAAAATAGAAAATCCTGCATAAATTTTACGGTCTCTTACCTCTAAATTATAGTTAAGAAATACTTAGGGTTTTCGTTGGCTGTCAGTAATTAATATACAAAGATTATAAAAGAATCCTTTGATTCTGGTTGTAACACACTAGTCTGTAATGATAATGTTTATAAACAGTTTTATGAATTCTTTTTTTTACATATTCTCTTGAATATTTGTTTCTTACCTTACTTCTGTTAACTATGATATTTATATTTTTATTAGTTAACTAATACTGAAATATTTATAATATTTACTACTTATTTTATACCTATTTCTTTTTATTTAGCTAGTTACAATAAATTAAAGCAGTCAATACATAACACTGATATTTAGTATAAATTATAAACTTTGAAGTAAATTCTATCTACTGTTCATAATGAAATAAAAGAATCCTATATATTGTTTATATTCCAAATAAAAAATCATTTCATTTATCTCAGAAAGCCAACTGTGCTAGAGTACGACCTGAGTTCAGGTGTGGAAAAACACAGCTTGGAAATTTAATTTCTATCTTCTTCAGTAAATACATACTCATTCCCATTTCTACTATAATCTATAATTTTACTGAATCTAACATTTCACAGTTACCTTTCATTCATAAACCCTAAACATTTAACATGCATGTAATAGATAAACTAAGATTTACTTAACTAAGATAGTAAAAATAAAATAGAACCTGTTGAGGACAAGACAACAACAGCTTAAGGAGGTCGTTTCTCCCTACCAATCTCCTGGAAAGCACTCAAACAATACTTCCTCAGGACCCCCGAGCCTGTTCCTAGTCTTCTTGGCTGAGAACTAGGTGGAGAATGCAACTGTAAAAACCTCTGTCACCTGACTGGTTCAATTACCTCAGTAATAACAATCTGCTCTCAGCAATATGATATTTAGTTTAAAAGCTGCAACTAGATCAATCTCAGCATTTATCCCCTCAAACACATTCCAAACTCCCCTCCATTGAATTTCTCTTGAGTAAATTCATTCACCCTAAATGATCACTTCTCCAGAATGAGCAGCCTCAGCTCTCTTCAATGGGAAATTTTATAAAGATGCCTAGGTCTTCTGGGTCAGTTTTCATTAAATGAGCCACCTGCTCTGATTCCACTTTCTTGGGGAATCACGACCACAAATATAGGGAGGTTTCCACCTGCAATAGTTGGAAGTGGTTTGAGGATGCTGCCACATGTCAGTTTGCTCTCCACCCAGTCTCCTCCACCAATTGACCAGTAAACACTCTTTGAACAGCTCTCCTAAGCTGTTGTCTCCTCATTTATTTATTTATAAATAGAATATTATGAATTTACATTAAATATTCTTGACCCCACTGGGTCATCAACTACAACTTAGCATAAAATTTAACACAATGTTCCTCAAATAATATAAAATTGTTTTTGCAAATTGGGGCATGTGACATTTACCAAGAGTAAAGCGAATTCCAACCTTTGCTACAAGGTTAAAGAAGGGAAACTAATGATACTCCTACTGTATGTAGATGATCTATTTGTAACAGGTGAGGATGGGTTGATTGCTGATACAAAGAGGAAGCTTGCTGCCGAGTTCAAAATGAAGGACTTGGGTATGATGCACTACTTTCTAGGCATGGAGGTGTGGAAAAATGTAGATGGAATTTCCCTGGGACAAGGGAAGTATGTAGTAGAGATCCTAAAGAGGTTCGGGATGATGGAATACAAGGCCATGACCACACCTGTGGCATCGAACCTAAATCTAATGAGTGATGCTTCATTATAATCGATTGATGCTACAATGTATCGTCAGATGATTGGGTCCTTGATGTACCTGACGAATACGAGACCATATATTTACTTTGATGTGAACACATTGAGCAAGTTCCTGATGGATCCGAGACATGTTCACTTGATTTCTACAAAGCATATTCTGAGGTACCTGAAGGGTATAGTTGATTATGGGCTCAAGTATGAAGCAAATCAGAAGATTAACCTAGAACGTTATGTGGAATCGATTTGGGCAGGCAATAGAAAGAGCACTTCAGGATGTTTCTTCAGTATGGGATCGGGTCTGATATTCTGGTTTAGCAGGAACCGATCCTTGGTGTCACTGAGTACAGGCGAAGCAGAGTATGTTGCAGCTTATTCGGCTAGTTGTGAGTCAGTGTGGCTGAGAAAGCTACTGTCTGACTTATTTGATCTCTAGATGGATGCTACTTGTATATATTGTGACAACCAGAGCTATCTGAAACTGTCGAAGAACCCAGTGTTCCATGACAAGTCAAAGCATATTGAGATCAAATATCACTATATCAGGGATATGGTGCAAACATGAGTTTTGAAGCTCCAATATGTTGTGACGGACGAGTAGATAACTAATGTATTGACCAAACCATTAGCCAGAGTAAAGTTTGAGTACTTCAGGGAGAAGCTTGGTGTTCTCTAGATCGAGGTTCCCTCCAAAGGGAATTGATGTGTCCGTTGGCCTTTCTGACATGGTGGAAGTTTGATATTCACATGATTGGATGTAAGTGCTTAGATGCTCTAATGTGATTATGGGTTGTGTTACCACATGATCAGTGCAGAGATATTCTAATGTGATTTTGGGATGTGTTCCCACATGATCAGTGCAGATCCATTCTGATGTGATTGAGGGATGTGTTCCCACATGATCAAATATAAGTGCATAGATATTATGATGTGATTGTGGGATGTGTTCCCACGTGATCACTGCAAATCCATTCTGATGTGACTACGGGATGTGTTCCCACATGATGAGATGTAAGTGTAGAGCCTTTCTGACAAGATGAGGTCAGATGTAAGTGCAGTGCCTTTCGGACAAGATGAGTTCGGATGTAAGTGCAGAGCCTTTCTGACAATATGAGGTCGGATGTAACTGCAGTGCCTTTCTGACAAGATGAGGTCAGATGTAAGTGTGGAGCCTTTCTAACAAGATGAGGTCAGATGTAAGTGCAGCTCATTTCTGATAAGATGAGGTTGGATGTAAGTGCAAAGCCTTTCTGACAAGATGAGGTCGGATGTGAGTGATGGTCCTTTCTGGCATGGGTTTTGGATGTGTTCCTCCCATGTTCAGATGTGAGTGTTGGGCGTGTCTTTCTAACATGGTTCTTGGATGTGTTCCTCCCATGATCAAATGTAAGTGCTGGGAGGGCATTTCTGACATGGTTCATTCCATGGTCAAATATAAGTGTTGAAGATGATGAAGACCTACATGAAGGCTAGACCTACAACCAGCATGAAAAAGGGTTGGCTCTATAGAAGTTCCTGTGACGAGTATAATTTAGATAGCACCAGTGATGATGACCTAGTGATGATCTAGATCAAGTGATGATCAATACTTTATTATGATCCATTGATGCTACAGATCAAGTGATGATCCAGACTTGATGATGATCTAGTGATGCTCCAAATCAAGTGATGATCTAGTGATGCTCTAGATCAAGTGATGATTCGGACTTGATGAAGATGACTTGACGATGAAGATGACTTGAAGATGAAGATGACTTGATGATGATCCAAATGATACAGAAAAGAAGACTTTTGCTGATAAATTGTGTCGAGAGAATACCTTCCTAGTTAAGAGGGAGTGTTGATGTATTTGTAACTTCGGAATGTATTCACTTGTATATCTTATGTATTGTACCCCGATGTTTATTTCGGGAAGTATCTATAATATAATTGAGTCATTTCATGCCGCGATGTTCCTATCGGGAGATTCAATAATGTAAACAAGTCATGTAAAGTCATAGAGTATAACCCTCATTATTGATTAAGGGTTAAAGTCCCCACATTTGTGGGGCCCTAGGGTTATTAGACTCTCCTAGAGAAGTCAGCCCTAGTGAGTTATTTTCAAGTCAAGAATTAGTATAAATAGAGAGGGAGCCTCTCTATTTAACATAATTCTTACATATTCACTCACACTCATTTGTAGCGCATAACTGAGAGAGAGATAATAAGTTGGGACAAGAGAGAGAGAGAGAGACTACTGCTATAGGGAGATCATCTTACTGTCTTTCGGTTTTACTTTTGGTGCTGATTCTATCTCTGAGGAAGTTGCGGGGATTTCTCCTTTATGGTTTCCCCGAGGAAAATGTTTGTGTTCATTGTCTCATGTGATTGATTGTTGTGCTTGTTATTCTCTTAGATAAGATCCTAAGATCATATAGCTTAAATGTTAAAAATCTAACATGGGGTACCACCAGATCCAGATTGCAAAGGAGGATCACCATATGACCATGTTTGTTACTGAATGGGGTTGTTTTCAATATACAGTCATACCTTTCGGGCTTAAGAATGCACCAACAATATTTTCTTAGGTAGTCGGCACTGTGTTTAAAGACTTTATTCCAAAGTTCCTGGAAGTATATATTGATTATTGGACCATCTATGGGATAATTAGGGACCATATTGACAACTTGTGATTGATGCTCGAAAGGTGTCGACAACATCAGATTGCATTAAATTCTAAGAATTGCATTTTCTGTGCGCCGTTTGGAATGCTACTCGGACACATAGTATGTAAGGACGGTCTGTTGGTTGATCCAGTGAATATCGCACTAATTCTTAGTTTTCCTCCAACGATGAATGTGAAGATACTTCGGGAAACGCTAGGGCATACGGGGTACTATCACAAGTTTATCAAAGGATACGCTACGATTACTGCCCCTATGGAGAGATACGCTGCGATTACTGCCCCAATGGAGAAGCTATTAAAAAAGGATGTTGCATATGAGTGGACTCAGGAATGTTAAGGAAGTTTCGGCACATTGAAGGCCAAGATGGACTCCATGCCCATACTGTTTTTTCTTGATTGGAATAAGGAGTTCCATGTTCATGTCAACGCCTCTTCTATTGCATTGGGGGTTGTGCTTGCGTAACTAGGTGAGGGAAACCTGGATCACTGTTGGGTAAAAACATTAAATAGATTATAATAGAATTCCAACGATTTAATTGTCAACCCAAAGAGAGCGTAAACTTGTGAGGTACAGACAAAATACATGCAGGGGCAGAGTGTCGTTGAACTTAATCTATACTGAAATTAAAAATACATGACTGAAATTGAACCTAAGTTATGAACACAGGAAATTGCATGAATTAACTTGATAAAAAGATTTAAACTACATGAAATAAATAGGTATAAAGCAATTTACAGTAGCTTGTGAGCTCACATAAAATCAATACTGAAAATGTATAAGAAAGAAATAACTGAAATTCTATACTAATAACTCATAAACAATACATCAAAATATGAAGAGATCAAAATATCTATTCTAAAACATAAAATCTATTACAACAGGATCAAATCCATGGCTATCTAAAAATATGAACCAGTTCTCTACTACCAAACCACTAGAGAGACCTCTAACCAAAATGAGGAGAGAGCCCTCCTATTTATACATAAATCCAAGATAACTGGTCATAATTATAGATCCACTATTCTCTCAACCTATCCCTTAAAATTCTCAACAAATAGACAACTCATCCCCCCAAATTCTCAACAAATCTACAACTCATCCTTTTAAATCCTCAACCAAATATTAGATGAGATATTCTCTCCAAATTCCCATGATCTTCTCCTTGAGTTTAGCCCACATCTAGAAGATGAAATTCGAATCTGAGGCTAGGTGGTCACTTTTGAGCTTGCTAAAGTCTTCAAATACACCTGTAAGAATCACCAAACTCACCCAACTTTAAAGTATAATGAAAATATGTCATTTTTCTCAATAATTAACCATAAATTCACTCAAAATACTCAAAAATAAATGAATTGGAAAATGGTAATATAAACCCATATTTAATATGAAAGTGGTGAATGTTAATAGTTTTATGGAAGGATATAATGGAATAAGGTGATAAATAGTATGTGAAATGATGAATAAAATGTGGTCTTTTTGCGCCTCAACATACCCCCCAACTTGACTGTTTGCATGTCCTCATGCAACTATGCATTGATTCTGTTTTAAAACTTTTGGCTTGTAGCTGAGGCTTTACATGATGATGGTATGTAACAGTAAATCATTCCATGATTTTGAAGTGCATGAGTGGCAGCGATTTTTTTTCTCTTTTTTTAATATATATTTTTTGTGGTTGGTTCTTATGTGACAGCCATAACAAATGTTGGTTCTTATGTTAACAACATTCGCTCGTTTTATTTGTATTTTTGCTGCAATACATAAGATTTTAAAAGTATACATGCATTAGAAATGATAAACCATCAATGTATAGTAAAAATCCTTCTCTTCATATTTATGAATCATGCCAGCATAGTTTGGGAAAGACATGTTGATTAAGGGTAAATGAGATGATGAATATGTAAAATGGTAATGAATAGTCCCCCCCCCAACTTAAGATATATTAGGTTTTATGAAAAGAAGAAAGGGGATGTAGTGAGGGAATTTTCCAAATTCATTCATTTTCTAGCATTTAAGGAATTACATGATTAAATATTAGAAAACAACATACCTCCACTTACCCAAAAAGTTGATGAACTATATAAGATGAATGTGGCTGATACTACTGCTAGAACATAGAGTGTGAAGTAAAGGAATTGAACTGCTGCTTGGTTGGTGTTGGGAAATAGGGAAGACCCGAGTTAATTCTTATGCGTCGCACCAACAAAAGACCCACCGTGTTGGCCCTTTCGGCAACAACCTGCGCGCAGGTTGCAGTCTCACCCGAAACAGCAATGGGGTGCCGCAGAATCAGGTTTCTGCATGCAGAGAGGGGTATTACTGTACCTTAGCCTTTAAAAGCAATTATTAATCAACACTTGTAAATTTATCATTCATTCACATATGACTTCACAGCACAATAAACAAACTAAACTTGCATAACCCACTACGGGGAATTCACAGCGAAGCTTATTACTAGCAGTGATATTATGTTATCAGATGTATCCAGTTTAATGCATGAAAATAACAGAAGCAGAAACAACACAATAAAACCACGACACCAAATATAACGTGGTTCACCCCCAGTGTAGGGGCTACGTCCACAAACTGCGTTTTATTCCTCTTTCCTCAAAACCACAGTTGATCTACGCACTCAGATGCATATCCCTTTAGTCCTTAACAGCCGCGCACACAGCAGCAGGCTTCTGCGCACACAGCTGCAGATCTTTCTTCCTTTTCTTACAAAAACCCTCTGCGCACACAGCTGCAGAGGTCGTCCACGCACACAGCTGGGACTTATCCTTTCCTTACAAAAACCAACCTTACTTCGCCTTATCTTTCTTTTCATCAAAAGCCTAACCTTTCTTCTTTACACCGGCGCTTATTTATACTGCGCATTTTTACAAAACCATGGTCTTAAACCATGGGCACCCAAAAACCCTAAACCCTGGATTTAAACCACGGGTTTATTACAAAGCAGAGGGTTTTGACTTACCCTGACACCCCTAAGACTATTTTGGCCCATAGCTCCGCTTACAAATTTTCTAATTAACCGCGGAGTTACCCAACATGGAGTATGCGCCCCAACAGGCCCCTAAGACTCACTAGTGGCCCGTCCCGGGACACTCTTCAGCTTCTCTGGTGGCAGAATTTCGCTGATGAGACATAATGTACTGCTTGGTGAAGCTCTCCATGCTGCTGCCGGCTGCATACTTCTGTCCTTTGCAGCATTTTTACTGATGAAAGCCGTCGCAACCACCTGCAACACCATCCTGTTCTGTGATGGCCGATACTTGACCATCCACGACTTTGGGGTCCCCTGGAATTGCGTGTCCCACCGCGGGAGGAGCCTAGCTGGCGTGGTTCTGTTACACCAAAAGACGGCTTGGGGGGATTTCCCAGAGTCTTTCTGCGAGGCCTCACGCCCTTGGTTTCTCTACGTTAGAGCAAACTCCTGGCCGTCTTTGCAAATTTAGAGCAAACTCCTGCCTGTCGATGTACTTAGCCAAGCAGAACTGTGTTAACGGTGTAGTTAGAAGGTGCTGCAGACCTCTGTCCCTTACTTCCCGTACTAGCGTCTGAACATTACAGTCGTTCGACATAGTTCGGGATGAATATGTCACGGATGTGCTTCAGGTAGAAATTACGAGTCGAGATAGCTCCTTATAAAATCTCAATGCTGAATTTGGCATCATGGTGTAGACATGATACCAAATCTGACGACGTTCCGGCAATCTGCTCCACACAGCACCGGATTTTTCCCAAAATCTCATTATGACCAGTAATGAGAGCAACACTCGTGCTAGCGCTGCCGAATGCAGTATGTCCCATCCGTCACATTTTGGGTTGCGACACACCTTGACAATTTTCGACTTCGACACAACCTGACCCTGCGACCTACGACCAGCTTGTTACTTCGCATTCTGTGGACAAAACAGACTACATAGTGCAACGAGCATGTTACTTATTTAGTTGGAGCTATCTCTTGTTCTGAGTACCTGGCCTGTCTATGTACTTTTTTAAACGGCTCCCGTTTATCATAGAGGGGAAAAGCTCACCATTTAACTTGGCTAGCTGAACTGCACCCCCGTCAGTAACTTTCTGTACTACATACGGTCCTTTCCAATGTGTTTTAAACTTTTCGGGGAACTTCATGAATCTGTTGTCATAAAGGAGCACAAGATCACCCTGCTGAAAATGTTTCATCTTGATGTGCCTATCGTGCCACGCTTTTTCTCGAGCTTTCTGCACCTGTTGCTGGAAGCCTGCAACAAGTCTATCCTCCTCAAGTTCTAATATCTGCTTCAGTCTTTCTGTGATTATGGCGGTGTCATCCATCTCGGTGAAAGCAGAGATCCGGAGGCTGGGAACAATATATTCCATGGGCATGACAGCTTCTTGTCCATAAACTAGTCGAAAGGGTGTATGGCCTGTCAACTTCTTGCAAGTAGTTCTGTAAGCCCATAGTACCGCTGGAATTCGAAGATCCCAATCATTCATATTAGCGTTACAAACCTTTGTCAAGGCATGCTCAAGGATTTTGTTAAAATCTTCGACAGTCCCATTTGCTTGTGGGTGATATGCGGTACTCTTTTGATGATAAACTTGAAATTCTTCGGTCAATCCTTCAATAGTCTTGTTCAGGAAATGTGACCCTTGATCACTCATAAGAACTTTGGGACACCCAAATCTGGATAAGATGTTGTCGAAGATAAACTTCGCAGCGGTAGCAGCACTACAGGTCTTGACGGGTTGAGCTTCGGCCCAACGGGTAAGATAATCAGTTGCTGTAATGATGTATCGGGCTCCTGACTTTTTCGCATGGGGGTTGATGGGACCAACAAAGTCAATGGCCCATTTGTCGAAGGCCTGTAATGTTATTTACGGAGCTAGGGGCATTTCATCCCTCCTAGACGGTTTACCTGTCCTCTGACAGATGTCGCAGCTGTGGCAGTATTCTCTTGCATCTTTGTGAAGTGTGGGCCACCATAAGCCAGCTGTCAAGATCTTCTGCGCTGTTTCTTTTCCTGCATAGTGACCGCCTGCTGCGCCAGAGTGTGCTTCTGCCAATATTAGAGGTTTTTCGTGTTCCAAGACACATCTGCGTAATATCTCATCTGGTCCCATCTTATACAGATGTCCTGCTATTAAAGTGAAGTCCGCGGCTCGAACCACCAGCTGCTTCTTCTGTTGTGTGGTCATCTTTGTGGGGGGGATACCTGTAGACAAATACTGAGCAATATCCTGGAAATAGTCATCAACTATCTGTATAGCAAATAATTGTGCATCGGGGAGGCCTTCATCCATATTGGTAG
>LPNX010066556.1:5337-50413 GCA_001517045.1 Pseudotsuga menziesii
AAAAACCCTAGCAACAGGGCCACCATAAGCCGGCTGTCAAAATCTTCTGTGCTGTTGCTTTGCCTGCATAGTGACCTCCTACTACGCTAGAGTGTGCTTCAGCCAATATTAGAGGTTTTTCGTGTTCCAAAACACATCTGCGCAGTATCTCATCTGGTCCCATTTTATACAGCTGTCCTGCTATTAAAGTGAAGTTCGCGGCTCGAACCACCAACTGCTTCTTCTGCTGTGTGGTCATCTCTGGAGGGGGGATACCTGTAGACAAATACTGAGCAATATCTTGGAAATATTCATCAACTATCTGGATAGCAAATAATTGTGCATCGGGGAGGCCTTCATCCAAATTGGTAGGTTCTTCGCCTGACTCGAGCCTCGATAGGTGGTCAGGTCTTAGGTTAAGTCTTCCAGGCTTAACAATGATCTCAAAATCATATTCTTGAAATAGAATTAACCATCTGCATATTCTGCCTCCTAGAACAGGTTTGTTAACTAAGTACTTCAAAGCAGAGTGGTCAGTAAACATCTTAAAATGAGATCCTAGCAGATAATGTTGAAATTTTTGTAATGCATATACCATGGAAAGACCTTCGCGTTCTGTAGTAGTATAGTTTTTCTCTGCTGTAGACAACTTTCTCCTGGCAAAAGAGATAGGGTGATCGATATTACCTGCGCCTGGCTGAGCGAGCACAGCACCTAAAGCAATAGAGGATGCATCAACATGCACATGAAACTCCTTGTTCCAGTCAGGGAATACTAGGATAGGGGCAGTGACCATTTTTTCTTTCAGAATGTCGAGGCTTGCTTAGCATTCTGGAGTCCATTCGAACTTAATATCTTTCTTTAGCTGCCTTTCCATTGGGGCGGTAATCTTGGCATATCCTTGGATAAATTTCCTATAGTAGCCGGTGTGACCAAGTGTTGTGCGAAGTTGTTTGACGGACTTCGGAGGTGGGAGGTACACAATAATAGCGATCTTCGTAGGATCCATCATCAATCCCTGCTTACATACCACATGACCAAGTAGAATGCCAAAGGGTGCACAGAAAATGCACTTTTTCAAGTTCAAGGAGATTTGGTGCTGTCTGCATTTGTCCAACATAAGTCTCAAACTAGTTATATGGTCTTTTACTAGCCCAAAAATAGTCCAATCATCAAAGTAAACTTCTAAGAATTTATGTATGTATTCCTTAAACGCGGAGATGACTACTCGAGAAAATATGGCAGGTGCATTCTTCAACCCGAAGGGCATGACAGTATACTAGAAGGATCCCATTTCGGTAGCAAAAGTTGTCTTAGGTCGGTCCTCTGGAGCAATTCGGATCTGATGGTAGCCAGAAAAACCATCGGTAAAAGAGTATATTTCTTGACCTCCGACATTGTCTAGCACTTCATCTGTAAAGGGAGTGGGGAAAGGGTCGTGCAGACAGGCATCATTGAGTTTCCTTAGTTCGACACAGATTCGGATTTCACCCTTAGTCTTCTTCTCCTGGACGACCATAGGGCTGACCCACTCAGATTCTTCAACAGGTTTGATTATTCCTGCAGTAAGCATCTTATCCAACTCTAGCTTAACCTTCTCCTTGTATTTTGGATTCAATCTATAAGGGCGCTGCTTCACAGGCTTCGCATCAGGATTCAGGGGGATCTTCATTACACCAATATCTCCGAGGATACCTTTCATTTCAAAAAACTTTGTCGGAAAAAGATCTTGGTATTCGTGGAGAAGTTGAGTTACCTTGCTTACCATCTCGTCATCCCAATAGTCGCCGATGGTAGCAAACTTAGGCTGTGCATCAGATCCAATGTTAACTGTGCGTGTCTTCAAGGGCTGCGTCACTTCGGAAACTTCGACTGCCGGACCATGCACGTCGCAGTATCCTTCCGACTCAGGGATATCAAGACGCCGCGGGTCCTCTTCCTCGTCGACTGTGAAGTTATAACATTCGACTGCGAGGGCTTCTTGTATGGCCCAATCAGGGTGATGTTCTGTCACTTCTTGTTCGTTAAATACCTTAGTATGGATGATCCTGATAGATGCGTCTAAGGCTGGACAGACATCATTAGTAGAGAAAGTATTGATAAAGCTATGAACAAGACAGTCCCAACTTACAGCATCTTGGCGAAGTTCAGCCTCCGTGTACCAGTTCTTCGCCAGTTGTCCCAGCGTGTGCACAAATCTATGTACCCACTCATCCTGAGGGACATACTTCCATGCCTCGTAGCATTTGCTTAAGTGGTCCTGGGGGCAAGTTTTTCCATCAAACTTGCTTCGCGCCTTTGCCAACTGGTCTGAGAACCGCAGGCGAAGGAGCTTCTGACATGCTTCCCAGGTAGGGATCTGCTTCTTATGGCTCGTCCACCATCTGACTGCTGTGGCTCTGAATGCTGACTCCAGGGCCTCCATTTTTTGTAGGTCAGGTATCTGCTCCGAGAATTTTACAATAAACGGTTCAGGATCTGTCGAACCATCATACACAGGTATAGTTCTGGGTTGTGAGTCGACCCATCTGAGAGACTTGGTAGGGCAGACATTGCTGCCCCTATGGTGCTCAAATAATCGGTGTTGCCAGCTTTCTAATTCATCTTCATAGTCCATCATACAGGAACTACCAGACTCCCACCCTGCGGCCGGAGGATACGTATAACCTTCTTCCTGCGTAGCGATAATAGATATGGGTTCCGCATTAGCTTGATCCTCATGTCAGAGTGGTTCTGTGTACCATTCCCCTTGTGAAGGATCCAGGGGTAGGATTCGAAGACCATTTGTCTCGTCTTTAGGTTGATGACTGCGGCATTTGCCATTTCCCATTCAATTCCTAACAGGGCCGGGTAAGGGTTGTTGTCATCAATGATCTCAATTACTTCGAAGTCTGCGAAAGTGCTGACTTTGTCAATATCTATTTGGAGATCCAGGATTCTTCCTAAAGGTACAATCTTTTGCTGGTTGGCTAGCCTCAACTGTATAGGGGACCAGGCAAGGGTAGGTTTCCCCATTTGTTCCCAGGTTTGTTTGGTTAAAACATTTACATCGGACCCTAAGTCCAGAATAACATCGGTCATATCATAGGCCCCTATCTGAGCATTCAATCGCATTTCCCTGCCAGTCCTGCTGACTCGATGAACAGTTTTGTCCCAACCATAGCTTTGCAGAGATTCGCAGGAAGCGATGACGTTATGTAGCTCATTCATAGCATCTTGATTTCTTAAAAGTTTGAGACAATTTTGTAAAAAGGTAGACAATATACTTCCTTTATCCAGCGACGCTTCGCAGGGCGGCGACTGAGGCTGCGCAGGCGCGCTGGGTGGGCTAGGGCCAGCAAAATCTTTCTTGGCCTCCATGAATGTCTCTTTCTCTCTGATGATATCAAATGCAGGGATTTTCTCAGGATCCTTACGAAGTAGACTTTCGACAGGTCGGGTTGGCGTATGTTGGATGTGTGTCGTAACTCCACTTCTTGTAACAACATTGATGGCCGCAGCAGGGCGGGGCTCCACAGAAATCATCTGGAGGTTCTGAGTATGGGTAGTCTGTCGTGCCTGAATCTTAGCTATCAACTGGGGGCACTGCTCAATCACATGATCTACTGCGTGGCAATATCGACACGTCGTAGTGGGGTTCCGACAGTCGCGAGCCAAATGCCCAGCTTGGTTACAATTGTAACACACGAATTGGCTTCGGCCTTGCCCGGCCATGTCACCACGGCCTCCAAAAGTACCTTGTCCAGAGGAACCCCCCTGGTAACCATAACTATCGTTACTTGGGCCTTCAGTGTGCACCCGGTAAGCATCATAGGTGCGGCACGCATCCTCATTATGACCTACAGATTTGCAAAAATTACAGTAGGAGTTCTTAGGTCCCTATCCATACCTTTGCATCAGGTAACAGTTCTCAGGTCGGTGTTGACCTGTCGTTGTGCAGAGCTCACAATAGAGAAATTGTGGTGGAAAGGGGTTCGGAGCACCTGTCTGCAAGTACTTGTTTACCAGAGGGCACCGTTCCTTGTCGTGACCTTCGGTCCGACATTGCGTACACCAAACCTCTTCACGATCAGGTTTTCCCTTTTTCATCTCACGAAGTTCTAGGGCCATCGCAGCTAGCTGCGCTTGGATTTGAGCAATACCAGAGTCATCCTTGACAGGGGCCGTCTCTAGTTTCATTGCAATTTCCAGAGCCTCCTGGTGGTCAGCAACCTTCTGTTGCATGAGTGGGGTTCTGATATGTGGTAACAATGCTGCAATAAACCATTCCTTGTGCTGCGCAGGGCTAATGGTAAAGCTGACTTGGTCTAGTATAACTTTGAATCTCTGATCAAAGTCCCACACTGATTCGCCGCGTCGCTGTTGAATCTCCTTGAGTTCAGTGATGCTCTGTGATTCCGATTTAGGCTTCTTAAATTATTTGATTATGGCTTCCTTGATCTCGCCTAAAGTAGGGCTCTGAGTACTGGAAAATTTCATGAACCATGTCAGAGCCCGGTCCCGAAAGGAAGTAATGAGCTGCGTGGCTCGCACATCCGGATCTGTAATTTTCTTCACGTTCCATACTGCTTCGCAGAGAAACCAGAACTGTTCTGGGTCCTCTGATCCCATGCCTTTACAGATGGGGAGTTTAATATCATCAACGAGGTGGGCCATGGAGTTTTTGGGGAGGTTGGGAGGGGGACAAGACGTCGATGGGGGGGGATTTATGGGGCCAAACTGGCATGTGGCCGGAATACTCGGGCCTGGTTAACTCTCAGACTGCGATGGAATTTCAGGGGTAACGGAGCGGCGTTGCGGGGTGACCGGAGGATTTCCCACCGAAGGGTTTTCGTCGGAATCTGACTCTTCAGGGTTTGCAGGGGTGGACGTGGTAGCCTGACCTAAGGAAGAGGGGTCAAAATATCTCTTATACCTTTTTCCGTTTCGCAGCAACCCACTTTTCTCATCGAAGGGAGTGTCACTTGCAAACATATGTTAGTACGAATAAACTAATAGTCCGATTCAAACAGCAATATACCCTTTTCATCCAATAGTATTTTAATCCTTAAGCTTAATAAATTCAAAAAATTACCACGGGGCCCTTTGAAGAACTGTCGTTCAGCTTCGCTAAAGGAGCTACTTGCGTCAAGGGAAAACTCCGTCACAAAGGCTTCCAACGTTTGCGTCGTCCAAAAATCAACAGCGCGGGATACCTCGTTGTTCACGTGTTGCACAAGATTGACCCTCGCCGGTGTCCACGTGGGAACCCGTCGAGCTTGGAAGTTTGTCCTTGTCTCTGTTAACCTAGACAACCACTGGTGCAACTCTATGTGGATACTACCAAAGAAAATTTCATAAGCATCACAAAAAACATAACTTTGTAAAAGGCACTTGCACTACACCGCGGATTGGCATTCTCTTGCTGCGCAAATTTCAAACAGATCTCATCCAACCAATCACTGATTTTCTTCACAGAGGGCCTCCAGAACATAGCCCTTGAGGTACAATGGACACCCCTCTTGAGCAGGTACTGAGTTCAACTGGCAACGGAACCAATTTGTTGGGAAATAGGGCAGACTCGGGTTTAATCCTTTAATGTCGCGCCAACAAAAGACCCACAGAGTTGGCCCTTTCGGCAACAACCTGTGCGCAGGTTGCAGTCTCACCCGAAACAGCTATGGGGGTGCTGCAGAATCAGGTTTCTGCAAGCAGAGAGGGGGGTTACTATACCTTATCCTTTTAATAACCATATTAATCAATAATTACAAAGCTTTACCATTCATTCACATACAACTTCGCAGATAAATAAACAGTCGTGACTTGCTCAACCCACTACAGGGAATTCACAGTGAAGCTAAATATTAGCAGAGATCTAACTTATCAGATGTATACAGTTATTAATGCATAAAAGAAACAGAAACAAAAACAGCACAAGAAACCACAACACCGGATATAACGTGGTTCACCCCCAGTGTAGGGCCTACGTCCACAAACTGTGTTCTATTCAACTTGCTACAAAACCACACTTTGATCTATGCACTCAGCTGCAGATCCTTTCAGTCCTTAAAAAGCCGCGCACATAGCAGCAGGCCCCTGCGCACACAGCTGCAGGTCTTTCCTCAATCTTCTTTACAAAAACCCTCTGCGCACACAGCTGCAGAGGTCATCCATGCACACAGCTGGGACTTAACCTTTCCTTACAAAATCAACCTTAGCTTCGCCTTAATATTTCTTTCATCATAAAAAACCCTAACCTATCTTCTTTACTCAAGCGCTTATTTATACTGCGCATTTTTACAAAACCATGGTCTTAAACCATGGGCACCCAAAAACCCTAAACCCTGGATTTCAACCAAGGGTTTTATTACAAAGAAAAGGAGTTTTAACCTCCCCCGACACCCCTAAGACTGTTTTGACCCGTAACTCCGCCTACAAACTTTCTAATTAATCGCGGAGTTACCCAAACATGGAGTATGCGTCCCAATAGATCCCAAGTACAGAACATGTTCAATCATCCAAATTATTAGCATTACAAGAGGAAAATGATAGGATTCATTAGGATATGATGGATTATAAAGGAAAGACTGTAAAATTACAAGAAGAAAAGGATAAGTGGAAAGCAGAACGAAATGAGTTAATAGCACAGATTTCACTGCTGAAAAGGGATCAAAATGAAAAAAAAAATCATGGAGGAACTAATGAACCAGAATCCCACTGATGAGGACTTAACTATTGTGAATATTGAAAAACCTTTAAATGATTTTTCTACAGATGACTTACTGGTTCCCATGTCGCAAGTCAGCCTAAAAGATGAAGAGAGAAGAGAATTAAAGGAGGAAAATGAAAAAGTCAAATCTGAGCTAGCCAAAGTAACTGAAAATAAGAATAAGATATTGCAAGATAAAATTCAGCTACAAAAGAAATTTAATGAATTGAAAGAAAGGAACATAGGAAAGGGTCCTCTCCAGGGATCAAAGCACATAATCTGGGACACATTATCCGTAGAAATTACTAAGTTTAGGCAGTATTTGAACTTCATTGATGATCAAAGCATATTGATCAATTTGGCCAATCAAATACTGAAGTTAGTAAATGAAACTATGGAGAGGAAACCCCTTGGCACAGCTCAGAATGCATTAAATTTCTTAAATTCATTAACATACCAAAAATTACATGACATAGGAGTCAAAGACAGAGTGGCAATGGTACTATGGGAAAAAAGGTTTATTCATAAACATCATCTAATGAAGACAGTACAAGACAAAGCTGATGAAATGATCTCACAGGTTAATGACTTCAAACAAGCTTTTAAATAATTATTTGAAGATGGCCTTCCTTCCTTTTGGGATGAAAAGGGATGAATGTTTTCTCAAGAGCATTATCATAGACTATTGGTACGAAGCCATATGGATCATTCTAAATTTGATGATTTGGAAAAAGGGATGATAGGGAAATTCATCGTAGATAAGCTGACAGAAGATTTTGAGATATTACGGAAATTCCTGATCATTAGGGGAGGGTTGCCAAAAGTGTCTTATGAAGCCTACATGGAGCTGGATGTGTCTATTCAGGAGATGACTGAGTATGATATTCCAAGCGCGGAGAAATGGAGAGCCATAGAAATATTTGGAAAGATAAAGTACATCCTTCATTCATGAAAACAAGTGTTGCACACTGAGGAGCTACTTGGACGGGCCTTGTCACCGAGTTGATTTTAATTTAATAATCTGTTAGGATCGAAGCAAGTAGTTTATTCCTAGGAGTTAGGAATATATTTACAAGACTTTGATTAAGTGGGTTATTCAGTTATAAATCTTCTTGGAAGAAGAAATTATTTTATGTATATAATTGCATTTACTTTATGTGGTGGGGGTTGGAACCCATCTTGTTGATGAATTTTTTCTAAAGACATATATTTTTGAATAACAAAGCTGAATGCGTGCGATTATCAGTGATTCTTGCACTGTTTACATTACAGTATGTATTTCCCTTCCTTTGTGATTGTTTTTCTAGTGTTACACTCCATTTTGTTTTCTTGGTATCTAAAACATAGTGTTAAATGGTTGGAATTCATATTGTTTATGCTCTGATCATTGTTTCAGATATTCTGTGAATGTTTCTGCTAAATTTGATATAGAGATCATCTTTTGATGCTCTGTATTGATGGATTGTTCATTATCTCTTCTGCCCCACCTGAAATTAAATGAACAACTGTGATTGAATGGTTATCTTGCCTTTGATAAAATCTCGCGCATATGTCTTTGTGATATCTTTATGTATATGTGACTCCATTACAAAATGGTTATGTGTATCATTTCAACCATTTATATAATCTTTGAGTGTTGATTTATATCTGGCATTGTTAAATTTGTATTTGAGAGATCCCTCTCTGGCAAGAAAAGCCAATTTATTTCTAAAGTGGTCTTTGATGTTACCTTGGGATTTACCTTTCACAACCTGGGTACATTCTGAGTGCTAACACCTTCGAAGGTAGGGATATAGTCCAATTGAAAAGAAATCATATTCTCAGGGGTCTGTTCCCTTTGGAATCTATTTTTGACCAAAATGATGTAGCCAGGGATCCAAAGGTCGAGCTTGCTATGGATGTCGTCGAAGATGTGGATATCAGCACTGATTAAAGTGACCCTAAAATTGTGAAATTGTCCAATAAATTTCCCACCAAAGAAAAAAAAGGGTATGTGAACCTAATGAAGAAGTACATGGATTTGTTTGTGTGGAGTTATGAAGATCTCAAAGAATATGACACTTCCATCATACAACATACTATTCCGATTAAACCTAGAGGAAAACCATTTAGGCAAAAACTCAGGAGGATTAATCCGAAGTTAGAACCCATTATTGAAAAAGAAGTAAAAAGGTTGTTTGATGCGAAGATAATAGTAACTTTGAGGTTTTCAAAATGGGTGGCCGATTTGGTTCCTGTTCAGAAAAAGAATGGGGAAATAAGGCCATGTGTAGATTTCAGGAATTTAAATAAAGTTTCTTTGAAAGATAACTACCCACTGCCAAATATGGACCAGATTCTACAGAGGGTGGAAGGCTCAGAGAGAATATCCACTATGGATGATTTTTCTGGGTACAATCAGGTGAAGGTGTTTCCTAAAGACCAAGACAAAACCACCTTCACCACACCTTGGGGTACATTCATGTACAGAAAGAGTTCGTTTGGGTTAATGAATGCTGGAGCAAATTTCCAACGAGCCATGGATATTGCTTTTGCAGATGAGAAAGAAAAATTTGTAGTGATATACATAGATGACATTACTATGTACTCTAGGTGGGCTAAAGATCATATCAGGCACTTGGAAAGAGTTTTCATTAAATGCAGAAAGTATGGCATTTCCTTGAACCCTAGAAAATCAAAAATTTCTCTGGAAGAAGGAAAGTTGCCGGGGCACATTATTTCAGAAGAAGGGATCATGATCGATCCAAAAAGGGTAAAAGGCATTTTGAATGTAGAAGAACCATGGAGTAAGAAAGAAATTCAATCTTTCATCGGCCAAGTCATCTTATTGAGGAGATTCATCCCTATCTTTGCCGAAATCCTGATAGACATTATGTACATGCTAAGGAAAGATCATGAAATTAAGTGGACGGTGAGAGCCAAGAAGGCTTTCAAAGATATAAAACAAGCCATTTCAGAAGCTCCTGTTCTGATCAGCCCAGTGTTTAAAAGGGATTTCTTAGTATTCTCTTATGCTTTAGAACACACTGTAGCAGTAGTGCTACTACAAAAGAATGATCGGGATGAAGAGAAGCCTATTGCATTTTTTAGTAAGATATTGAAAGACGCAGAACTGAAATATAGTATAATGGAAAAATAATCCTACGCCTTTGTAGCAGGGATTTATCCCTACTACAGGGGCAAGAATGGCTCCCCTCTGTCTATAGGATAGAAGGGTAGGTTCCCGCTAGTGAGTAAATGAAAAAAATAAAAACGGAAACGAAAATTGATAGAACAGT
This sequence comes from Pseudotsuga menziesii, assembly GCA_001517045.1. Classification (NCBI taxonomy): domain Eukaryota; kingdom Viridiplantae; phylum Streptophyta; class Pinopsida; order Pinales; family Pinaceae; genus Pseudotsuga; species Pseudotsuga menziesii. The sequence goes on from LPNX010066556.1 coordinate 15,283, forward strand.
AAACTAAGCTAAGAACAGAAAGAAGATAGAAGCAATGGTGAACCCCTCTGCAAACACAAGTTAGGGTTACACCTCCAAAGACCTACAAACAAATCCTAAGCTATAGTAAAACCTATAAAACAATGTTAAACATAAAAACTACAAATGGAAACAAGGGTTAGAAAGAAAAGAAAACAAATAAACAAGACATGGAAGACAAGCTATACCTTCTCTGGTGGAAATGGGCCACCATGCCCTAGCTTGTGGAAGCACCTCTCTTGGATGGGGAGATTTGGATCAATGGAAATGGAGGAGAGGGAGTGAGTGGCTTGAGAGGCAAAGGCATCTCAAGGCATCCACGGGAAGCATAACAATATGCAAGGGAGAAGTTTTATGAGAGTGACCCCCCACCCTCCTTTTATAGCTTTTTTCAAGGGGTTTTAGGGTTTTAAGCCCTTGGTCAGGGATTTAGCCCCTTCCACCCTAACTTTATCTCCTTTTAGGGTTTTAGCCCCTTTTGGGGTTTTTAGCCCCTAGGAGACTATTTTGGGCTCCTTTTTGGGGTTTTTAAGCCCTTTTCTTCATCCTTTAGCTATTTTGAGGGTGTGGGGGTCTAATGGAGTGATATGAGGGTCGTGAGATGGTGTCCTTGGGTGGTGTAGGCCATTGAGAGATGAGTGGGGGATTTTTGGGTTAACATATTGCCCCCTAATGTGTGAGGGAAGGAGCTCAACACATGGCCGATGAACATCATAGGATTTTCTGCGTAGAGGTGGTGCTTCCAGGGATGGGGCATCGTGGCTTTTGGTTTTTGTATTAATATGGTTCCCATAAATGGGTGAGATACAAATAATGTGTGAAATTTATATGGACAAGGTGGGCATCCCCATGCTCATGACAATGTCAAAAGAATAATTTGATCTATGCTCTAAAATACAAGAGCCAATCATATACAACTAATGTTACAATAATGGTTTCCTCCATGTGAGACTGAATACAATGCTGATCTGGTACATTGGACCCATGGAAATCTCATGGAATGTTATATATTCATGACTGATGGTCTGGTTGATATGGAATGGTACATAGTTGTGTGGACTCACTGATTGAGAGTCAGAGTCTCTGTGGTACAAGTATGTTGCATTAATCATAAAGGTATATCGAAGCACTGATGGGGCTTCTGAACACTATCTCCAATGCAAATTGGAAATCACTAGGGACATAACCTGTTTAGGTCCCTCGAATGGACTCACCAATGTGCTAGAGTCAGGTGACATCCAGGGTCTTTGACCAAATATTGTATCAACCAAACCCTGTATGAATCTCAACGATGCGATGATGTAGTTGAAGTCGAGCACATGAGAAACAGGCATCCCAAGAGGCACTAAGGAATCCTCTAAAGTGGTCCAAGGAAATCATCAATGAGGTTAATGAAAACAAGATACAGGGACCTCTGGGTCTATCCTCTGGAATATGTGTGTTGGCATCGACAGAGGGATACATGCCCCTAGCAAAGGCAACGATGTTTCCTTGACCATGAGCATGAGGGAGATGACTGGAAGGTGTGAAGCAATCTGTGGATTGACTCACTGAATGGGGAGGTGGGGGAAAGGGAAATATTTGAACAGGGTCAGGGGGAGGGAGACTCAAACTTCCTTTGTTCATAGTATGATGGCAGGGCAGACCATGCAGCAAATGAAACTTGAATCATGGGAATGAGATCATGGCTGTAATACCTAGAATGTTACTACAGATGGGAAATACTTGGAGGAGGTGGACACTTTTGATATTGATGGGATCCAAGGAAGACACATTATAGAGTATCCTGAACAAAGGCAACCCAAAGGGGGAATGGTGCCAAACTGTTTTCTGTGTGGTCGTGTCTAGGGACACCGTTATGGTACGATCTCGTGGATTTTTGGCGAGCCTGAGAAGGTAAATGCTCGATGGTGCTTTCAATTTTAGAGAGTATGAAAGCACGACGAAGACTCCAGTGGGGGATATTTTTCATTTTTATTCTCTTGTGTCCGAAAAAGGATAAATGTGTACATAGGAGTGCTCACCCATCTTGGAGGGGATGAGAGACTTCTTTACCGTTGGTAGTCCAATCAGGCCAAGAAAGGTTAAACCTATACTGACTAGATGGTCATTCAGATACTTTTACAAGCATGAATGAAACCAAGTTTTCTCGGTAATATTTTCTTGATGAGAAGGATGGAAAAGAGCTTAACGACAACTCGTGGTGAGCTTTTTCACAAATTGCAACTCCTCTGCCTGAGAAAGCGTAAAATTATGTAGAGGGGAACGGTATTGGCTTGAGTGTACCAAGGGTGTCCTTTTCATTTTACTGGTCTACATGGTCTACAAAAGGAGGTAAATGAGACAATGTAGATGCCCTTTCCTAAAATTTAGCGAGCGGGAAAGGAAGAAGCTGCGCTCAATAATCTTTTCATTGTTTTAAGAAGTTAGAAAAGAGCTTAAATGAAACTCCAATATGGTCAACCAATTGCGGTAGCACAGGCGGTGCCCCATGTCGGGACGGTGGATAGAGGTCCAAAGGTCATTTGCATAGTATGGACAGAGTAGAAGGCTCTCAAACATACCAATACATGCACCAGATAGATCGCAGCAAAGGCTCACGAGTCCGTGCGATAGAGGCATGCAAATTGAAGTGGTTCTTGGATAGAGGTCAGGAGAGCGTGTGTGTGTGTTGCAGTGGACGGACTTGACTACATGTGATGTAAGTACAAGTCTGGGGGCACTTATATGCCAAATACATGCAAAAAGAATAAAGGGTTTTGTGGATGATGGTCTAGATGTCCACGTAAGGTGCAGTGGAAAAGACAAAAATAAAAGTAAAATTACATTCCTTAATGGGCGATGGCCCAAGAAATCCCATGAGTTGCGATCGAGGATTGTGATACAAGTATAGGTTCATAGACACTTGCATTGTTATGTCATGACTCATAAACCGAGGTGACTAGTGGGAAGTGGTCTCGGAATTGACTTTTTAAACATGAGACGATGGCCTCATTTGGGCCCGAAGGTGTGAGAGGTGTCTCGAACTAAGTCCGGGGGAATTTGGACTAGCAGCTAATCTGCTGCCTCTAATTTTTGCTGAGAAATGTTGAAAAACAAGAAAAAGAAAAAGAAGTGACTCATTGGTGATGTTAAGCATAACATTTCTTGAGGTAGAGCCCAATGCGAGGGTTCTCCAAGAGTTGTCCATCAGAGTCAATGACGGTGTATGCCCCTTTTCTGAGGCAACGATGGATGACATATTGGCCATACCACATTGATTCAAACTTGCCTTTGGCCAATTTATCATTGGGTTGGTCGTAGACTAGAACCATATCGCCTTTGCTGAAGGTGCGAGGGTAGACATGGGAGTCATAGTGGATCTTTGATCGTGTTTTCACTGCTTTGAAGGCATGGAGGGCAGCTCGATGGTCTTCTATAGTTTGTTCGAGTTGGAGGAGCTGTTCTTCTAAAGGAAAAGTATCAGGGAGGAGTTCCATCGTGAGGGAGAGAGATGGGATTTAGCACTCTATAGGGAGCACTAATTCAACGCCATGTACTAGGTAGAAAGGGGTAAAACTGGTTGTGGTTTTTGTGGATTTGTTATAAGCCCATAGGGCAGAGAATAACATGTGATGCCAATTGGTTTTATGGTTTCCCGCCATCCTTTGGAGCATTGTTTTGATGATTTTGTTGACTGCTTCCACTTGGCCATTACCATGGGGGTAGTAGGAAGATGAGTACTGGTGTTTGAACTTCAACATGGTTGACAGTTCATCCCATATGGCGTCTTGAAAGTGTGCTCCATGGTTTAAGACTAATTGTTTAGGAACACCAAATCATGAAATAACTTTGTTAAAGAAGAAGTGTGCTACAGTTTTGGCATTACAATCAAATGTGGGCATGGCCTCGACGCACTTGGTGAAGTAGTCAACTGCTATAATGAGGTATTTATGACCATTAACTGAAACGGGGGTGATTGTCATGAAGTTGATTTCCCATTTGCATAAGGGACCGACTGTGACTACGGGGTGTAACGGTGCAGGAGGGGTTCTTTCCTTCGGGGCAAAGAGCTGATAGCTATGGCAATGCTTGACTGACTCTATGCAATCAACAAATATGGAGGGCCAAAAATAGCTGGCACGTAGAATCTTTTGGGCGGTTTCCAGGCCTGTGAGGTGGCAACTGCAGGCTCCACTATGGCAGTTGTTGAGGATGGTTTCGGCCTCATCACGGGTGAGGCAACAACATAGGATGGTATCAATGCCTCGAAGATATAGAACATCTCCAATCAACAAGTGGTGAATGGCTTGATGTTGGATGTGTCGCCTATCCTCACGGTTTAAGTGCATAGCGAACTTCTGTGTTCATAAATAAAGAAGGATGTCCCCATACCATGGGTCGTCTATGGATATGACGAATAGGAAATCATCAAGGAGATCATCTTTGGGAGGTGATGATGCAGTTAATGGGGGCAGGTCGGTCATGAGGGTGGCCAGTGTGAGTGCCTTTGTGCTTTTCGGGGATATGAACTCTAAGTCAAATTCTTGGAGGATGACTACCCACTTGGCTGCTCGACCTTGTAGAAGGTGGTGGCTTAAGAGGTACTGCATTGGGTTTGAATCTGCCACTACACATGTATGGTTTGTGATGATGTAGTGGTGCAATTTTTGAGCCAAGAAGACAATGACGAGGGCCAATTTCTCCTCGGGTGAATATCATAGTGGGGGTCCTGTTAGCTTCTAACTGATGTAGTAAATCACATGCTCATGGTGAGCATTGTCTTCTTGGACCAAGACTCCAGCGATGGCATTTTCTGAGGCCGACACATAGGGGATGAAGTCTCAAGTGGAATCTGGTGCTGAGAGTAATGGTGTAGAAGCCAAGGTTTGTTTGAGTGCATCGAACGATTCTTGTGCTTGTTGATCCCAAACAAAGGGGATTTTTGTGTGGAGCAGACGAATGAATCCGTAAGCTTTGTTTGCATACTCTGGCCCAAAGCGGCGAAGGAAGTTGGCCTTGCCTTATAGGCTTTGTAGTTGGTGTTGTTTTTTGAGGGGAGGAATATCAAGTATAGACTAAACTTTGAGGGGATCTACCATTATTCCTTTGTGAGATACGATGAATCCAAGTAGACGTCCTACTAGGACACAAAAAAAACACTTGAGGGGATTCAGGTGAATTTTGTACTTATAGAAACGTAGAAATACTTGCCACAAGTCATCTATATGTTGTGATTGTTTTGTTGATCGAGCGGTAAGGTCGTCCAGGTATACCAGAATGATGTGAATTAAATCGTGGAAACAATATGTCTTAGCATGCTGGAAGGTGGCTCCAGCATTTTTCAGGCCAAAGGGCATGACTTGATAAGTGAATGTGCCCCATGGGGTTGTGAATGTCATCTTATAATGGTCTTCTTTCTGGATTTGGATTTGGTTATAGCCAAAAAAACCGTCCATGAAGGAGAAGGCTTCATGTTCAGCGCACGCATCGATGATCTGATTGATGAAAGGTGTGGGGAAGTTGTCTTTGGGACATGCCCCATTGAGGTTGCAAAATTCTATGTAAATGAAAATGGTGCCCTTTTTTTAATTCACGGGAACGGGATTAGAAACCCAAGTGGTGTATGCAATGGGATAAATGAATCCGGTTGTGCGCAGCTTCTCTATTTCAGCTTTCACTGCAGCCACTTTGGATGGATGGATGGGCTGTTGCTTTTGGCGTACGGGTGCCACATCAGGCCATATGTTGATGTTGTGTTCCACGATGGATGGATCTAAGCCAGGAATTGCAGTGTACGACCAAGCAAATATGTCACAGAATTCTTGGAAGAGAGCTTTGTAGGCATCAATCTTTACCGGGGAGCAAGATGCCCCCAGCATGATTTCTTCAACAATCTCAGAATTGGTTGAGATGTCAATTTTAATGGTTGGTGATATGTTCACCATATTCCCTTCTTTGAAGGCATATGGTGCTGGGATTGGGTTCTTGAACCAGTCGACCTTCCCATGGATGAAATCTTTGGTTGCCACTGAAAACTGGTTAGACTGCGACACCGGTTCTTCCAGGAGGAAGAATGAGCGATGGTGCATGTCATCCCATGGGTATTCTGGGGCAGTCAGAGCTTCAATTATCTCCTCACCATTGCTGAAGCAATAAAGAGACAGGTCTGATGAACCGTCATTGGAGGAGGCTATGAGTGGGTCGGTGGAGTTGGACATCATGTAAATGGACATGGTGTTTGAAGAAGGAGGTGGTGGGTGAAATTTTTTGATCAAGTTGATCTCAGATTCAAAGGAATGCTGACAGAAGTTAGTGAGAGCCATTCAAAATTCAGGAAAATCTTGGCAATGGTGGGAGTAATGTCCATACTAGCCGCAAAGGGAGCAATCATGGTTTGTCCTCAATTCCTTGTTCCTGACTACTGGTGTGGTTGGGAGTTCAACCATGGGGATGTTTTCGTTTGTATTCATGGAATATAAGTGCACATGGATCACTGGGATTTCAAGGCAATTCGGATTTGGATGGCCCTATTGCTCATAGATAGCAAAAGGTGGGACTTGTCGTGGCTCTGTGGTGGCTTTGTCATTCTTTCCCCTGGCTCTTTTGGGTTGGGGTGGTGCAGATGTATGCGCAGTGGTTGGCTTCTGTGGACCGGGTGGAGGGTAAGACTCAACCACGATGGGTTGCACCAAGGTTAAAACAACCTAGGGCATTGGTGGTTGAGGTGGTGGATCGAGATACCACACCAGGATTCCTAACGTAAAGTTGGGTAGGATTAAGGTGGCCATGACTGGCTTGCTCATGACACCAGGTGGGGGGAAGAGAAAGGGAATCATATGCACTGGGGATGAGCCCAAATAACTCCCTAATGGTTACATGTGGGGATGCGGTTGGGGTTGCGGCTGCGCGTAATGTTGCTACTGTAAGCGATGTTACGACTGCTGTTTGTGTTGCGGTTGCGAACGATCTTGTGGTTGTGGTTGGGGCTGTGGCTATGGTTGTTCTTTGGGTGCAGTGATGCTTGATGAAACCATGCATAAGTCCGTAGTTTCATTTTGTGTCAGTGGTGGTGACACTAACAGGAATAGAGTCATCATAGAGGTATGGGAAAACAACCCAGGGTCCACATTCAACAATGGGGAGGCTAGTGTGTTTTCAACCATCATGTGTTGGTTGTAGGGATGGCATTAGTGTGTGTGGTTGCTCCTTGTGGCTCAATGGTGGTGATGTTAGGGATAAAGTTGGCAGATGTTGTTAACCCTTGCGGATCATGATAAGTGAGCTGATCAACCATCACAATATTCCCTTCATGCGGGAACATCATGAGACGGAAGACAGTTGATGTGACTGCTCGCATGGCATACATGTAACTCCTTCTGAGGAGGAGGTTGTAGTCCAGTTGAGCGTTGATGACTTCTATGTCGATCAACACTATCTTCCCGACTAATGTGATGGGGATGTGGGGGAGGATTACTTGGGATTTAGTGGGATGTCCATCATAAGCCCACAGAGTTGTGGAGGACGGTTACAGAATTGGTGATCCAAGTTTATGCCAAACCAAGGTAGACATAACGCATGTGGATGCCCCCTCATCCACTATGCACCGATGCATGGCCAAATTTTGAATGGACACCGGGATTTGGAAGGCGATGGTAAAGAGTATGAGTTTTTCCTTGTTCTCCGTGTCAAATGTGATCAAATTGGATTCGAAGTGGTCTACTACCCCTAGAGCAGCTAGTAAGGATTTTTGCTTCATTGGGCATGTTTTAAGTACCTCAAGAGCAGACATGGCGGTTGGCATTTGGGCCAAATCATCCAAAATGCTATAGCTAACTGCATCTCTAGCCTTGGCATTATTGGAAATCCTGCATATGGGGGGGTGCAAGAATGGGGGTAACTGAAGAGGTACGTCGATTGTTTTGGACGTTGATGCCACTGATGTGTCAGCGGGTTTGATGGTGGTACCGTACTGATTTCGTCTAGTTTGTAAGTTGACCTCTTCAGTCGTCATGGCTAGCAGGTGATGAACACATGTTTTAGCCGTGGGAGGTTCCCTTAGAGCATTGGGATTGGGTTGGGGAGTGGGTGCGGTTGCCACCAATCCTTGGACTGGTAGTGGGTTTTGAAGCACCATGGGGGGAGGTCCTTGTGGTGGTAGGTTGGGTTGGGATTTATTTTCCATGTTGACAGCTTGCTGGGCCTCATTTGAATGGTCTACTTAGCGCGAGCCATAAGGGGACACTCAAATGTGTAGTGCCCATAAACTTCACAGAGTGTGCACGATTGGTTTGTGCACAACAGGGCGTTGCGTCTTGGTGCATTCTGTCGTGGGGGGTTTTGGGCTAGTAGGTTTTCCGCAACATTGTTAGGAGGGTTCATTTGTTGATCACCTCCCTACAGTTGGTTGTTACCTTGGTTTCGAGGCCGATTATTTTGAGCTTGCCCTTGTTGATTGTTGGGGGCAGGCTAGTTGGGATGGCTTTGTTGTGCGAACACTTGTCCCAATGGAGTGGGTGGAGAGGGGGTGGGGGCTTGAACTAGTTGCACTTGCAGTGCATATTAGATTTGTGGGGGTGTTGGTGCCACAAATGTGGGAATTTTCCCCACATACTACTATGTTGTCCAAGCCATGGCCTGAGCCGACTATGGTGGCACAGGCTGTGCATAGGAAGTTGTTGCTCCAGACCGAGACATCATTCTTGCATAGTCCAGAGCTTAGTTTTGGTAAGAAACACTAACAGTGTTGCTTGGTTGTGGTGTAATGGAAAGTGGTGCCGGTCGAGGCTGTGGCTATTGGGAGACCGATCCTATGATGTCGTCTGTAGCATGGGATTCCCCCGGTGCATCACGGTAGGGGGTACTCAGATAGGGAGCGTCTGGAATGATGGTGTACAGGTATCCAGACTAAGCATAGATAAGGTCAAACTATTGAGCTTTCAGTATGGCCTCTTCTTCAGATTGGGGACGTTCAGATGTGACGTCCTTTGCTATGGGCAGGAGCAAGGTCTTAAGGAACCAATCCAAGAAGATCTTGTCATCAAGTTGGATTTTGCATAGACTGCGACATCACCACCACTCATGGATGTGGTCGGTTATATGAGTGGAAGTGCTTTGGCAACAGGATAACAGGATCTCCACCCCTTTTTCATATCTGACGAGGAGTTGGAAATACTGTAGGAACATGAAGGCTAGGGACTTGAAGTCCGGATACTTGGCTTGTGGTAGCTCAATGTACTATTTGGCCACAACACCTGTAAGGATGCATTGGAAAAGCCTCAGCCGGATGGAGTCGTCTATGATGCTGTTGGATGAGCACCATAGATGGAATGTCATTATGTGGTTTTGGGGACATTCCCCTGCTTTGCCTTCAAACTTGGGGATATCTGATGGCATCTTAGTTGGCATTGGAGGCCAAAACGCTTGATGGCAAATGGGGTCATTTGTTAATCTCGCCAAATCAGGCAAGTTAAGATGAGCAATGAAAGGGAAAATTTGACCCCAATTTGATGTGGGATGGGGCTACGATGGTGGTAGGGTTTGCAGGTGCATAATGCATCTGCACAACTGGGGGTTCTTGCGGTGGCACCATTGCGGATGGGCCAATGCCCCCAAGTGTTGTGGGTGGGATAGTATGAGTGGTGGGGATATTTCTCCCATGTATGATAGTAGGGGCAATGTAAGTGGACGGTCCACTGCCCTCCTGTGTGGTAGGAGGGGTAGTGTGTGTGGAAGGGCCATTTCCCCCATGTGTTGCCAGTGGGCTAGCTTGGATGGTCACTATAGGTGGTGGCAGCTGGCTAATGACAATTTGCATAACTGTGCATGGGCCACTTGCTAGGTTGTGGGTGACAGGTTGTGAAGGTATGCCAGAAAATGGATCCATATTTGCACTAGCCATGGGGCTTAATGGGGCAGTATGGAGGTCTGGTTCAAACTGATATGGGTCTGAATCAGAATCAGAGGTTGTGTGGCCTTCTGATGGTGTGGGAGATCGATGAGAGCGGCTTCGATGGTGTCAATTGAGTGTTCCAAATGGTGATGGTTCGCCTCTTAGGCGTGAGGAAGAGCGTGGAGGATCAATTATGTTAGATTTTATTCCTGAAACTTGGTGGGAATCATGTTTGGACCCCAGTTTTAGTGGATTCCTATTGGATGCAGGTGGTCACTTAGCCACCAAGACTGCCAGAAGACAGTGCTTGGCTTTTTCCTCACAGGTGTTTCTACTCAATCAAAAGGGGTCATTGCCTGTTTTGCTTGGCAATTCCTCTTAGCAGCCAGCTACTTTGGGGTTCCTCTGGTACTCCTCACAATGTGTTTCTGGGGAAATCCCAAGTACTTCCCACAATTGAAGCAGTCAGGGACTTATGTCCTCAAAGATTGTAAAGTTTTTTGTACTTAGTGTAAATTGGTAAATTTTAAGGCTCACTCAGTATCATGATCTGAGTTGGGTTGATTAGTTGTTATGGTGTATTTGTTTGTTTGTTTTTCTGGAATTTTGTTGCTGCAAATGGTTTATGAATTCATCATGGTAGATTTTCTGTCATTATGTTTGTGTATGCAAGCATTGAATAATTAGAAATTGTGAACAAATACAGTTATTAACCCTGAATGTTTGATGGCCTAACTAGATGTCTACCTCACACCGATATTCCTCTTCAACCAAGAGAAGGTGTCGGGCTCTCAACCCAATGGGACTAAGCCCATCTGTAGATCCTCAAGTCACCTCCCAAATGAAAGGTTGGTCAATAGGGAGGACACTTAGTGCCATGAGAAGTCCTCCTTCTCTACCCCCTCTACCTTCCAGGTCATCTAGCTTTAATGGTTTGGAACAATATAGTGGAGTGCCTAGATCTATATGAGCTTTCCCTTCGTCATATCCCAGAATACCCCAGAGGGTGATGACTAGGTAGAGGAGGAAGGGGAAGCAAGACAATTAATTTTAGGTTGATTTTAGTTAGGCTAGGTTCATTTGATTAAACCATTTAACATTTACTTGGCATCTATACATTGTTTATGAAAGAAATTGCAGAAAATGAAAATAGAAACTGAAATTGACTTGCAGTGCTGGACAGAGGCAGCTGAGCCGCACTGACAGTCCTATAAAACTAAAATTTAACTGTTATTAAATTGAAATTAAAGTTCTGTTTGATAGGCCGCACATTTCTGATCAAATCTGGCGAGGGGGCCACGAGATTTTTTCAGAAACATACGAGGGGGTCGCACAAAATGTAGAAATAGTCATGGACTGAGTTTTTGGGTTGAGGTCACACCTATCGGGGGATTAAGTGCACCCTAAATGCACCTGTTTTCCCATTAAGTGCGCCCTAGTCTCACTTTTGGCCCCGATAAGAGTGCCTTGACCCGAATTTGGGGTTTTTTGTGAGGTAGAGTCAGATCTGGCCGATAATAACTTGTGTTGTAGCCAACCTGAATCGGTTTTGCCTAGCAGAGGCTTCGGCAGTACTGAAAATAGAAAATAAATGGAATCTAAAGTGGATTTAACAAGAAATTTTTGAAAACTAGGGCAAAAAATTAAAAAACTTGAAAATAAAAAATTTGGACGAGGGAACCTATGAGATCGACCTGGTATGGTCATCAGTTCTGTAGCAGGGATTTCTCCTTACTACAGGGGAAGGAATGGCTCCCTTCTATCTATAGGATAGAAGGGTAGGTTCCTTCTAGTGGGTAAATGTAGAAAATAAAAACGAAAATGGAAATGGATAGAACAGTAAACTAAGCTAAGAATAGAAAGAATATAGAAGCAATGGTGAACCCCTCTGGAAACACAAGTTAGGGTTCCTCCTCCAAAGACCTGCAAACAAATCCTAAGCTATAGTAAAACCTACAAAACAATGTTAAACATAAAACTTGTAAATGGAAACAAGGGTTAGAAAGCAAAGAAAACAAATAAAAAAGACATGAAAGACAAGCTATACCTTCTCTGGTGGAAATGGGCCACCATGCCGTTGCTTGTGGAAGCACCTCTCTTGGATGGGGAGCTTTGGTTCAATGGAAATGGAGGAGAGGGAGTGGGTGGCTTGAGAGGGAAAATTGTCTCAAGGCATCCACGGGAAGCATAACAATATGCAAGGGAGAAGTTTTAAGAGAGTAACCCCCCACCCTCCTTTTATAGCTTTTTTGAAGGGGTTTTAGGGTTTTAAGCCCTTGATTGGGACTTTAGCCCCTTTTTGGGATTTTAGCCCCTTCTACCCTAAATTTAACTCCTTTTAGGGTTTTAGCCCCTTTTGGGGGGGTTTAGCTCCTAGGAGACTATTTTGGGCTCCTTTTTGGGGTTTTAAAGCCCTTTTCTTCATCCTTTAGCTATTTTGAGGGCATGGGGGTCTAATGGAGTGATATGAGGGTTGTGAGATGGTGTCCTTGGGTGGTGTAGGCCATTAAGAGCTGAGTGGGGGAGTTTTGGGTTAACAACCTTTGTTAAAGCCTTGAAATATTTTAGAATCTACATCCTCCATTAACACATAATTGCCTATGTACCTTGCAGTATAGTGAAAAGCATACTCACACAGCCTGACCCAAAAGGAAAGAGATCTAATTGGGTTGTAGTGCTCCTAGAATATGACATAGAAATCAAGCCCACAAAGTTAATCAAAGGGCAAGGATTGGCTAAGATGATGATGGATTCCCACTGTGACTCTCTGCAACTAAATTTTCTTGCTTTTCTATCTGACCAAGAAGAAGCAGAGGTGCAGGTGAAGCCTGACTTCTTCACGTATCCCTGGTATGCTGACATTGCTTTTGTATTGCAAAATTTACAACCCCCTACCGGGATAAGCAAAACCTGGGCTAGATCCATAAAACTGAAAGCTGCAAAGTTTTGCATCATAGAATGATATCTCTACTAGAAAGACCCTGAGGAGATACTACTGAATTTTCTTCTAGAGGATGAGGCTCAATGTATGGCAAAGGAATTTCATGAAGGAGATTATGTAGGACACCATTCCTAGAAAGTTACCGTGAACAAAATTCTGAGAGAAGGATTTTATTGGCCCTCGTTGTTTTCATATGTCTATAAGCAAACGACTAAATGCCACCAATGTCAAATATTTGAAGGGAAAAGGAAGGTGGTGTCTCTCCCCCTCAACCTGTTATCTATGGAAGCTCCTTTCCAGCAATGGGGGTTAGATTTCATCGTCGAGATTAATCCAAACTCTTCCGACCAAGATAAGTGGATTCTAACTACCACTGATTACTTCACAAAGTGGATTGAGGCCACACGCACTAGGCGGGCTATAGAAGAAGCAATAATGGATTTCATAGAAAACAATATTCTGGCGAGGTTCGGTTGCTCGAGGTGGATTGTGACTAACAATGCCCCTGCATTTAAGTCCAGAAAGATTATCAACTTTTTCCACAAGTACCATATAAGCCTGAATCATTCTACGGATTATTACCCACAAGGGAATGGATTGGCTGAATCTTCTAACAAAATCCTTGTGAGGATCATTAAGAAACTATTGGAGGATAACAAGAAAGCTTCGCACACTAAGTTGAAATATGCCTTGTGGGCCGACAGAATCAGCACCAAAAGGGCCATTGGAATGTCACCATTTTAGTTAATATATGGAGCTAAGGCAATTTTTTCTTCCTCTTTGGGCGTTCCAATCATGAAGTTATTATGGGATCCATTGGACGATCCCAATCCCATTCAAATAAGGATCAACTAGATCATTGAGCTTAATGAATTAAGGGACAAGGATTATGATAAATTCTAGATACACCAGGAGAAAATGAATAATACCTTCAACCAGAGAGTAAAAGAAGATGTTTTCCAGGTCAATGACTTGGTATTAAAATGGGATGCCCCTCACGAGGACAAAGGGAAGCATGGAGAATTTGACCATTTGTGTGTAGGTCCATATCTTATTGTAGTGCATAGAGGAGACAATGCCTTCATTTTGTAGTATCCATATGGATCACAGTATGAAGGAGGCACTGTGAATAGGAGGTTCCTGAAGCATTACTTCGAATAAAGGGACTTAGGTCCATGTATCATAGTGTAAATATGTCTTATGTTTTAATCAGTATGGATGGTGAATCAAAATATTTGAAGCCCGTGGAGAAGGCCCTAAGATCTGAAGAGGTAACCATTCTTTCAAAGTTTGTTTTTCTTTCAAACAATAAAATAATAGGAGGTTTTCAATGGATAAGGAGATTGGTCTAGGGGGTTCTTTGCTACCTCACTGGGAGGATAACATCCCTCATGGAGCCAGTTGTTAACACTCTATTAAATTTTGGGTGTAAGTGATAATCACATCCTTTAGCCCTATGAAGAAGTGTTGAGAAGGCACCGTATATTCATAGAAGGAGTTGAGGACACACCCAAGATAGCACCCAGCCTTCGGAATCAACTTTGATGATGAATTCTAAAAGCAGCGAAACAGTCTATGGAGTAGAGGAACGGTGCTAAGAAGTAAACATGAGGGGCTCTAGAGGTGTAAAAAAGGAATCATGATCAAAGGCTGATGTTGATTAGAGGGAGGATCAACGGTGTCAAACCAATTCTGCATGATGAACATGCCTGACCCAAGACGTTTTTCATATTTGTGAAGTGGTTTAAAGAGCGGATACATCCAACGCTCAAGATTGGGATCCCTGAAGATCCATGGCTGAGAATGATTTCGCATCCCAAACTAGCGAGGACGAAAGCGTCCATTTTGGATTGCGAAGGATGGTACGGGCCATTTTGATCGATAGTGCATATGAATATGAAGGGAGATTGGAGGTTGTAGTTTGTTTTGCAATATGGAGTAGCACGAAAGGAAACAGAACCTCGCATCGCGAAGAGTGGTGGGGCCCGTCTAGATCGACGGTTGTGAAGGAAGTCGGTCTCGATCGATGGTTGAGCTACACACACATGAGGTAAGGAAGGGAATCTAATAAAGAACCCTACATATCTACGGTGTAGGTCATGAAGAATAAGATCTATGGTGAAAATCATCTGGGAAACCCGTGGAGGTTATGTTGTGTGAAAAACTATAAAGAGGCTCACACAAAGTTGCAAAGATTTGTCCTTTCTGAAACCTTGAAGCTGTCGAATATCCAACCACATCTAGAGCACCAGCCCAGACCAACCAAGAGACTGTGCTATAGAAGAAGGTAATCCCTTGATACCCCCTCGGTGTTATTTGACAATGGACGGAATACAAGTTTTTGGGGTAAGAGATGATGTAGAGCCTGAGTCTACGGGTCGAAGGATAGAAGAGAGCCTGTTAGATGAAAACATTGAGATTTTTGACACCATCCTAGTGGGAGAAGCTATTGAAACCACTAGAAGCAAATTGGAAGCTCTTAAGAACCGAGGTAGAGATACCTGCAGTGTTTTTGACTATTTCTTCCACTTCTTCTTTGTCGACCAAACCCCCCATTTCCTTGAATTTGTCGAGTGGTGTGCAGAAAATTTCTCTGTCACCGAAGGCATTATTGTGAATAAATATAAGTCTAAAATACTCTTCCCAGTTCAAGCTTCTATCATCCACAAAACCCTAGATATCCCAAATGAATTCACCCATATATCCCAAGACTACCCAGAAGAAGACATTGTACGGTGTTTTAGAGAGTCTATTGGTGAGAGTAAATAAACCTTCCTGAAGGCCTGTTCTAAACCCGATGGCGAACCCGTCGACCTATCTTATCCTATTGACCTCAGCCAAGTCAAGGAAGAAACACAGTGGTGCATATCCCTGGCCAGTCAGTTCCCAGGTCTAGATACCGATGCATACGTCCCAGAGTCATTGCTGAGTCTTTTGTTCATCTTAAGTACTTTTTCAGCCGAACCTGAATTCCCTGGACAATCTGGTCAGTCTTGTTTCCTTAAATTTGATGAGTTCCTAGCTGAGAACATCTGTTCTTAGTTAGTGAACTTCCACGACACTAGAATGTTCAGATTCCAGTCCCTCTTGCTGAGGATGTTCATAGCCTATAATGAGGAGGACCATCAAGTACCAGAATTGGCAGTCACTGCTGATATGGCCACGGATTATTGTAAATTCATGAACCAGTTGATGGCTCAAATATATGAGCTCTTCTTTTAGGAAAGGTTACCTAGGTTGTTTCCTGAGATGAGGAAATTGCTGCAAATTTCAAATAGCAAGAAGATAGGGGACTGGTTCCTCATAGAATTTGGAACTACCATAAGGTTGTATGGATTCATACATCCACCCTACGTCCTGCCCTCTTTTTTAACCCCCAGGATTTTCTCCCTATAATTAATCCGACAAAAACTCATTGTCGAAGAAGAACACTTCTTGAACTTTAAGAAAAGTTCAAGTTTTATTTTTCCATGGGAATTAAAACCATACATAGTTAGAAGTAGAGCTACTTTGTACCTGGTTTCCAACTTGATTAGAGGCATGGATTTTTCCCTGGGACAAGTGATAAATTATGACTCTCACTAGGTGATTTCCAAAAGAAGGAAATCTCACAAATCCAGGCCTTTTGAGCACACTGAGATACCTGGACTTAGAGAAGTGGCAAATTGGGACGATTTCCCCAATCCTGCCCCAATGGATACCAGCGCAAAGTAGGACACTAGCTCATAGCTACCGAGGGTAGTTTCTCCCTAGAGATATTTGACTACAGTAGTTATGATTGCAGGGGAATGCTCATCACTGGTCAGCTATTCAGCAAGTTCAATTAAAAGAGGGGGTCCAATTCCCATGGACACTGAAGAAATGGACACTGCTAGAATGCCCAAGAAACAAAAAGTGGAACCGAGACAGCAATTGGTACATGTCAAAAGGGGACAGGAAAAGAAGAATAATTTAATAAATGAACAGTGACAAGAAGAGCCCGAGACAGCCAAATTGCAAATACAAGAGTATGTGTTTGATAAACAGACTCTGAGAAAGCATGCGTCCAAAGAAGAATGGCTGAGGTCTTACCGAGAGAGGGCTAATAAAACCTTCGAAGAGACAATAGAACTATACAGTGAAGCCTCACAATTGCCTTATCCCAACATGGCACTGAAAGCTATAAGGGATCATGCCACTGATACCCTTAACTTAGCCCTGGCAATGGGGAACAAGGTGTCGGAGGTTAGTGTGAACCTTTCAAAGGTTCCCACTACTGACATCATACACCTGAACAAAGAGACTGGAGATATATTGAATACCAAACTACTTAAGGCTATCATATAGATGTCCAAGCTAGAGGAGAGTAAGGAAAAAAATTCAAATCTTTTAAGAAAGGCGAGAGTGGAGAATAAAGCACTCAAATCCCAAATCAATAGCTTGCAAAAGGAAGCTATGCAAATAGAAGGATCTGTGCAGAAAGGGAGTTTGACTCAGAAATCACTCGATGACAAAGAAAAGGAGATCCAAACCTTAAAAAAGAAGTTGAAAATCTTTGGCACCCAGCTCGCTCAAGTGGATGAATTAGCTGACTTCGAAAGGGAGAAATAGGTATTGAACTCCAAGCTTATTGATTGCAAGGCTAAGCTACTAAAGGTTGAAAAAAAAGGGAGACAATGGGAGGAAAGTATCCAGCTTTTGAAAGATATCGAAGCAGAACTAAAAACCAGAATAGGAATGAAGGAAAATGAGCTCCAAGGCAGAAGTACAAAGAGTACAATTCAGTCGACATGTATAGCTGTAGAAATAGATACCATCTCCCTCTCCAGAGCAATGTCCTAGATAGGCTTGAAGGATACTGAGCTCATTAAACTGAAACAACAGATTGAGGAGTTGGATAAGGAAAGAGTCAAAGAGGAACAAGGAAGAGAAAGGGAAGAGGAGAAATGTCAAGAACTGGCTTAGCAAAATGCCAAATTGAACCAACAGGTGGTTGAAAAACTTGCCTTGCAAGGCGCTAGGCATCTTATCTAGGATCAAATCATCATGGAAGCTGACAAGTTCTGGCCCTACCTAGATATTATTGAAGATCATGAAATTGCTATGAAAGAAGCCAAGAAACAAGCCAAGATAGTATTGTCAGAAATGAACAAAAGGTCCTTGGCGACCGTGGAGAATGGAATAACCTTCCTGAGCTCTATGGTAGACGGGTCTGCTAGTAGATATGGTGTTCAAAACAGGATCAATGTTGTCTTTGGAGCCAGAAAGATAGTGGCTAAGCATAGAATGATGGAGATGATACAGGCTAAAATAGAAGTTACTGAGCACAAAGTCCGAGAAGTTGTCAAGTTATTCAGACCACTGGTAAGCAGAGGGCTCCCCTTTTTCTGGGAAGAAAAGGGTCCTTTAATGTCTCAGAAGGAGTATTAGGAGTTCCTAGTGCTCCACAAATTGTACCACAACAAATTTGGATATATGCAACAAGCATTGCTAGGGAAGGTTGTTTTTTACAAATTGGCCAATGATTTCGAGTTATTGTTTGATTTTAAAGCCACAAGCTCCAAATTCCCCAAGGTTTCATATTCAGAAGCGATGGATCTTAAAGTTCAAGGCAATGAGATGATGGATGCTACCATGCTTGGTCCCGATTTATGGAGAGTCATCCAACAATATGGGTCACGCAAACTCAAAGTGCACTCGTAGAGGTGACAATGATGATACGCAGGAAATTTTCTTTACATTGCATGCCCGTCTCAATGGTCGCTTCTCTCACAGCTTTATATAGTCATCATCCACGAGATGGGATTATGGGATGCTCTTGTGTCTGTTCCATCCCATGTTTCACATTTCATTGTTTGGATATTTCATGCAAGTCACAGTCGATGTGCCACCGAAGAGGCTGTTAGAGGATGTCCTTCTGATTGTAACAACTTTTGATTCCCAGATGTCGGTCTGGGAAATCAAAATACTATAAATATACCTCCTAAAGAAGGAGAACAGGTTGTAACCATTGTAATTTTGTTGTGTTTGTTTTTCAAGATAATTTTAATATAATTGCAGAGCCGAGGTTGGTGTTTTCATACAGGGATTCATGTTTTGTTTGCACTTACAGTCTGTTATTTCCTTTCTTATTTGAATGTTTTTCCAGTTTATCTCTCTAGTTTTGTTTTCTTTCATATATGATACTTAGGGTATAATAGCTTGGAATTCATACTTGCTATGCTTCATATGTTGTTTTAGGTATTCACCAAAGTTTTCTTCTAAAGTTGATATAGAATTCATTCTTTGCAATGCTCTGTGTTCATGGTATGTTCATGTTCCTCCTTTCCACCAGACAATTATGAATCGATTGTGATTGAGTGGCTACCTTGACCCTGTGTTGAAATCGCTTGAATTAAGTTCTGATTATTTCTATTATATATCTTGACTCCATCGCCCAATGGTGCTGTGTTTTGTTTCAACCAATTTTACAAACAATTTATAGTTTCATTTGTATATATATATCTAGCATTGTTGACATTTTTTGAGAAATCCCTCTCAAAAGAGTAGAAGGCCAGTTCTATCTTCGAAAGTGGTTATGCTATTACCTAGGAGCGGGCCTTCCGCTAACACAAAGGATCATGATCTCCATGAAAGCTGAAGATATATAATGGATTAAGATCTCCATAATGGCTGGAAATATCTGACATACATTGGAATCAAGTCACGAGAGCTGAAATATCATGAACATTGGCACGATTAAGGAGGTAGCATATATGAAATGCCACCAATTTGGAAGGTATTCTACACAATCCTCTACAAGTACATGTCCTACTATATGAATAGAGGTGTCCAGGTCGAACATATTAGTCCATCGTCTGATTACTAGTCATTGATGTATACCGTTAATAGACGCGAGATCAGCCATCGATAATGAAAATGGGAATCAAGGTACTAGAGTGAAAACTAACAAGTGTGAATAAATATGTTGAGGTAGAACACTTGAGAGGATCCATAGATCAAGGGACATGGATGTATTAAAAAAAATGTCGATGGTGAGAGAACCTACCACTGATGACTGGAAGTCTTAAGGCACTAAAAAATGACTCTAGATTCTGATCCCAAAATAAATGATCTGAAGTCGATGGGATGAAATCCGCTAGAAGGAGGGCATTAATGAATCCCTCATCATCCAACAGAAGGTACTCAGCAAGGTTGTATAATGTGGAAGGACTTGATCATAATGTGCACGAACCAATATCAGTACCGGGAATGGCCGACATGTGAAGTCAAGAGAACTAAGGAATGGCTGACTTAGGTTTCAACTTCCTTCGAACAAGAGCATAAATGTGAATGGTGATAGATTGTAGGTAGGATAGACTCAATATACAAAACTTCGACATTTCTATGACATAGGAGGCATCGATAGAGGCTCCATAGGGACTAGAAGCTTAACCAATTGGTGGAGATCAAATCAGAGAAATGAGTGCAGCTCCTAAAGTCAAACTATTAACCAAACCAATGGATGTAATACACAGTGCTCTATTCAAAGGCGACACAACTCGACTGCTGCCAAAGATAACATATTTTCTTGTTCTGATTTTTGGTTTTTTGATTTTTTTTTTGGACTTTTTCAAATATTTTGAAAAGCTTGAAAAAAAATAAAAGTGCTTTACAGTTACAGACTAGGAGGAGACGAGTGTCAATGGGAAAACAAACTAGTTCCAAGCAGTAGAACATACCTATGCTCAATGCAAGGACACATGTGTAGGATAACTACACTCAGGGGAAAGTCCCCTCCCGGTAAACTAGGGAATCAAGCTGCAAAGGGTATATTAAAAATGGCTCTGCATGAGACAAGATCGGTCTATATAGCTGATAATCAAAGATAGGGAAGCTGACATAAGGCTCAATGAGGCAAAAAAAACTCATGATAATGCATTTACAACTTGACATAAGAAAGTCCCGGGCAAAAATGCCAGCAAAAATATCAAGAGGAGTATGAGGCTCTTACGCAAAGACATGGTTATACTACACAAAGGACTCCCACACCCTAAAGGAAAAAATGTTGGCATGGGTACGAAATGAAAAAAAGGAGCTAACTAGGCCACCCATGTATGGTCAAGCTCTACCATTCACATCATGTCACTTCTAAAACAACAAGAAGGTTCCATGACAAGATAGAATTGGTTCGTACCTAAGGTTATAATGAAATGGTCATAAGGTCATGCAAAGTGAAAATGGATGTGAAATCTAACCTATATGCCAGTTTAGACATAATACCTGAAATCGACATGAACGGGTCAAAACCAAGGTCAAAATGACGCTCAAAATGGACTCCTACATCATCATATTAGTCCAAAATGGTCAAAAACAGTTCAAAACTATATAAAGGGGGTAAATAATTTCAAAAATTTCAAAAAATTTCTATAAATAGTAAAAAATTCAAAAATTCCATTTCATTTGAAATTTTTACCCATTTGAGCTCAAAACATCCAACGCAAATTTCAGGAGCTTCGTCCAGCGAAATTCGACACCGTTTGTTCCAGGTAACTTCTCATGTCCTCCTCTTACATTTTCGTGCAAATTTTTTCAATTTCCATGGTAAATTTTGATTTTTAGGCCATTCTAAAATAGTCGTTTCGGACCACGCAGATATCGAGGTTTTTCCACGTATAGGGTTGGCTATACGCAGAAAAACCTCCCAAAACCACGTACATACGTTGCTATTTTACAAACAGTCACGTATGCAACCACACACAAGGTTTTTTAAGGTAAATAATGACCAAAAACTATTTTTAATGTGTAGGATGGTACTAGAATGGAGGGAGAGGGAACATGGATATGTAGAAGAGGCTGTTCGAGGTGATTTAATGGCTCAACAAGCTCTACATTCATGTGGGCTATATAAGTTTTGGTGTCTCAGCATCCTGAGGGCCAAACCAAGACTCTTGCAGATGCTAGTATACTACTGGGATCCAGACTCGGAGTCTTTTCATATCGATGGGATGTCCCTCACTATAGAGGTGGAGGACATATCTTTCATCGCTGGATTGTCCCGACAGGGAGAGGTGGTGAACCTACACTCTCGTAGGCTGAGAGGTGGCCTCACCATTGATGAGTATATTGTAGTATACTATTTTATAGACATAGAAAAGGTTGGGAGTCAAATCCCGACAAAATCCATCCAGGTACTCAGACTGAAGGCCATACTATTGGCACTCGACATGATAGCTGGTCTAGCTTCACTCCACCAGGCCTCACGGCCATTGATTTTCTATGCGGTGGAGTGTATGAGACCAACAATGTATGACTGGAGTACTATGTTGTTAAGTAACATGAAGCAGCAGCTCAGTGATTGCAATATGGGAAGGGTGCGAAAATTCATTTTTGGCAGCATACTGAGCATGTTCTTCTTTGAGCGTGTACCAGGGATAAGCCCTAGAGTTGATGTTCCTCCACATGGGGTTCAAGATATGGAACAACGACATTGGGCAGATGCTATGCATAGATTGGGCAGAGGTAGGGTGTCTAACCCCTACCCAACTAACTTCTTTCCATGGTGGAGGCAGTAGATCATTGCCATCGATGACTATCCCTATGCAGGGATATATTTCTAGGGAGATCAAAGATGCCCCTTCCACCATGAGCAACATACGGCGATATAGGTAACAAATCCCAAACCCTCTTTTTTAAGTTTTTTGAATTATTAAATTTTTTGTGTTTTTTGATATATTGACTAAAAAGACATGTTTTTGTGTGACAAAACATAGTGACAATCTGTCATGTGTATGCAGATGTTGGAACACGGTGTTCTAACGATTTCCCTCATCATAGACGGAGGAGAAGAGGAGATGACATCATGGGTGTGGATGCGGAGCGGACGCTCCAAAGCATCCACACAAACTTTGTATGCTTGACACACATGGTATCCATGGCGCAAGTCGAGGAATTTCCTGAGCCCATCTAGCACCAGGTGGTTGGTGTACCACGGGCATGGGTTTGGTTATTCTGACAACTAGCTAGAGCCATGGTGTGCTACCATGATCAGAACCTCGCTCCTCCTCCATAGGATTAGAGACCTGGGAATGATTCATTTTTGTACTACCGTGTATTATATTTTGGGGGCTCGAAAGCCCCATTTTTGTATTATGACACTTATGTATTATGACGTCACATTTTGGATGTTTAATGAAAAACTTTTTATGATGATCGATTTTATTTATTTACATGTGTGTAAAAATGTATGTTTGGGATATGCTTATGGTCTTATGAAACAAATGCCAATCTAACACATAGTTAGCATATGAGTTAGCAACTTGATTAAAAATTATTGAAACATGTGTGTATGTTTTGTTCTCAAATTGTCGTTCTAACAATATCACACGTAAGAATCTTCATAATCATGTCTGATCCCTAATACGACACAAGCCATTAAGCTGTGAAACTACTAACTACGAATGAAGACGTACCTCAAGAGAGAGAACACCATGTGAAATGGCATCCTACAATAACTTGATAATGACACCATACTTAGCAACATTGTTCGAAGAAGGCCATAAACATACGCCTCTTGAAGACAATACCTGACCTGTAGGAGTATAAATCACCCAAGAAATAGAGGCTATGTTTTGAGTGTGGCGGCTAGCATCATCAGTGAATCCTATGAAAGTGGAAGATTCCATTGACATCTTCCATAAGAAATGAAAGCTAATCAACAAACCCAATCACGATAAGAAAACCTATATATGCAAAAAAATGTACAATAATATACAATAATCAGCCCTAGCTGAAGATCATGCATAGTATTTTTTAAGATAGATCCCATTTCTAGGCTCCTCCAAGGATGTCCCTTCATAATCCACCAGTTTATAGGCACCCCTTTCTAACACACGTTTGACTACGTAAGGACCATGCCACATGGGATTAAACTTCCCTGCCCCCAAGGGTTCTTTAGCTTGATCCCACAAAAGGACCAAATCACCTTCACCCAACTTCCTCAGATGGACAGACTTATCATATTGGACCTTAACGTGATGCTTATTTACTTCTAGAGCCACTAAGGCATACTGGCGTTTCTCTAAGTGGAACAAACGTTCCTCCAATGCGGAAGTGTTTGGTAAAAGCTCTATAGATAGCTTCAACGAAGGGATTTCACATTCAATTGACAAGACAGACTCCACTCCATGTACGAGATGATATGGAGAAAAATTGGTGGCAGTATTAACCGCGGTCCTATAGGCCCACAAAGCAGGATATAACATGATATGCCAATTCATCTTGCTTTGTGCGATGGTTCATTGGAAAATGGACTTAAGTGATTTTTTCACTGCTTCAACTTGTCCATTCACCCAAGGGTAATAAGAAGAGGAGTGCTCCTACTTATACCCTAACTTCGACTCCAACTCTTCCATCATTATATTCTGAAAGTGCCTACCATGGTCAGTGACAAGCTCTTTCAGAATGCCGAACCGAGTAATAATTTGGTTGAATACAAAATGCGCAGCTGTCTCATCATCGGATTTAACTGTGGGCATAGCATCAACCCATTTCGTGAAATAATAAACAACCACTATAATGCGATGATGTCCCCCGCCAAAGTTGGGTTGCAATCCATGAAGTCAAGCCCCCACTTGGTGAAGGGACCAGCAGTGATAATCAGATGTAACGAGGTAGGATGTGAGCACATATTGCATGCAAAAACCTGGCAAGGGTGACACTTCTTGACCACATTGACACAATATTTGAAGATCTACGGCCAAAAATATCTCACTCTCAATATTTTTTGGGTTGTAGAAAGCCCAGATAAATGACCACCACATGTCCCTCCGTGGAAATCATTCAGAACAACCTCAGCCTCATCATGGGTTAAACAACAACGTAAAATGGAATCTACCCCACGGTGGTACAAAGTGTTATCCACTATAAGGTAGTTCTTAGATACATGACGTAATTGTCGTTGCTCATCCCGTGAAAGGTGAGTAGGACCTTCAACCTTTGCAAATATATGATGATATCACCATACCATGGATCCAAATTTGAGATAAGGAAAATATGCTCATCAAAAAATGTATCCTCATAAACCTCCTCCTCCTCCACACTTGGAAAATCAGAAATGAACTCTGCAAAAATCAACGATTTCTTTTATTTCGTCGAAACAAATTCAATATTGAATTATTGAAAAATAAAAATCCACTTATTATACTTTCCCCTGATCATCCTTCTGGTGAGGATGAACTAAAATGGATTGACATGAGATACCACCAAGGTCTGGCGAAGGAGAATGTAATGTCTCAATCTCTGAACCCCATGAATGGTGGCTAAGGAAAGTTTCTCCAATTGGGAATAATGAATTTCTGCATCTATAAGGTTCCGACTCAAATAATATATTACATGTTCATGGAGCTCCTCATTCTCCTAAACCAAAACCATACCAATCGTCTCCATGGATGCGGCCACATAAATCAAAAAGTCACGGCTATAGTCGGGTGGACTAAGCACAGGGGTTGATGCTAAGGCTCGCTTAAGAGCATCAAAGGACTCATGGGCTCGCTCATCCCAACAAAAGGTAGTGTCCTTCTTTAAAAGACACATAAAGCCTTTAGTCAAATTGGCAAAGTTAACCATGAATATCCATAAGAAATTTTCCATGCCTTGCAAACATTGAACATGTCTAATATTTCTCGGGGGAGATAATTGAAGTATTGCCTCAACCTTTAAGGGATCGAATCTTATACCCTCCTTGGAAAGAATGAACCCTAGAAAGCAACCAGACTTCACACAAAAGATACAAGTATGAGGATTTAACCTAACCAGGAAATGGCGGCATCTTTTGAATACTAATTTCAAATGGTATGGATGATGCTCTCTCAACCAAGAATGAGCAGCAAGGACATCCAAAAAGACTTCAATAACTATTTTGAGATCGTGAAAAATCAAGGTCATAGCCCAATGAAATGTGGGTCCGGCATTTTTAAGACCGAAACGCATCTTCTGATATGAAAACGTACCCCAAGGACAAATAAATATAGTTTTGTGTTGATCCCCAAGTTTAATATGAATCTGATTATATCCAGAAAAGTCATCGATGAAGGAAAATACCTCACTTCCCACACACTCATCCAAAATTTGATCAATAAATGGTGTGGGAAAATTATCCTTAGGAAAAGCACGATTTAAATCATAGAAATCAGTGCATATATGGATCGTTCCCTGCTTCTTATCAACCAGAATGGGGTTTGAAACCCACTCTATGAAGGGAACGGGATAGATAAAACCTGCTTTAAACAGCTTCTCTATCTCAGCCTTAACAGAGGATGCTTTTCTAGGATTCACCGCATGCAAACGTTGTTGAACGAGATTCACATTTGGATAGGTCTTAATTTCACGTTCGACAATACGAGGGTCAATACCTAGAATTTCCTCATATGACCAAGCAAAGATGTCACGAAACTCTTTGAACATCTTGGTATACTCCTTAATCTCATCAGGGGAACAGTCCGCCCCGATGTAGACATTCTCAATTTTTCCAGGATCGTGAGAGATATTTATAAGAATAGTAGGTGATATATTCACCATGTTCCCATCAGCCATATGACCAGGAGAGCTCAATGGAACCACGAGACTACCAATATTCTCACTAAGAATCTGCCTAAAGTCCTCATGATCCAAACGGTCAAGCTTGGGAAGAAAATAGGATCTATGATGTAACTCTTCTCAAGGTGGTTCAACCCCAGACATGGCCTCAATAATGGCTTCATATTAAGGAAAAACATCATCAAGGAAATCATGTGTGTGAGAGTACTCAAGTTCCCATGTAGGCAGTACATACAGGTCCTCCTCCTCCATCCGCGAAGAGGAAGGACTAGGCTCTACAAAACAATCAAGATTCACTTGATATGCTATCATTACTATAGGCAACGACACGTTCGTTTTGACAGGTCCATTCAAAGGACTCGCTGAAGGAAGAATCCAAGGATCTTCCATATGGGTAGTGCAAAAAGACACCGAATTCAATGAAGATGAAGCCTCATCAAAACTAGATCTGATCATAAGAATGGGCGCAGGGAAACTAAAGGTCCCCATAAGGGATGGATACATACCGACACCCACACTTCCAGTTCCCAGTTGAGAATGATCGATAATCGGGATAGAAGCTCCCGATGATGCATTACCACTCGGATTTTTTAATGATGTTTGATCATTCGTAACAATATTCCCATTAAATGGAAAGTATACTACTTGAAATAGTGAAGAGGCTATGGATTGCATACTATACATCCAATTCTGACCCAGTAAAATATTGTAATCAAGGGGTGCATCAACCACCTCGACCTCGATTGCAATGTTTCTCCCTCCCAAATGGACCTTAAGAGAAGGAAGAATTCCATGTGGCTGAAATGATCTACCATCAAAGGCAGTCAACATGTTAGTGGATTGAGACAACTCAGGAGAACCCAAACCATTCCAGTATGACAAAGACATCACGGAAGTAGCAGCACCTTTGTCAATCACAATGGCTTTGACGGTCATGTTAAGACCCTCTACATGAATCAAGA
This sequence comes from Pseudotsuga menziesii, assembly GCA_001517045.1. Lineage (NCBI taxonomy): Eukaryota > Viridiplantae > Streptophyta > Pinopsida > Pinales > Pinaceae > Pseudotsuga > Pseudotsuga menziesii. Next base: position 42,629 of record LPNX010066556.1, read on the forward strand.
GAGTCATGTAGTAATTCGAGCGAGGTTGTAGTCCCATGGTTTCAAATTTGATGACGGAAGAAAAGCTATCATCATTAACCCTAAGAGAAGAAATCAAATCTTTCCTTTGTGAAGGTCAACTCTGAAGTACTTCAAGCACAGACATCGCATAAGGAGTTTGGCCCAAATCCTCAACAACAGAATAGTTCTGGGCAGCTCAAGCATTAGGATTGTGCCCTGAACGCTATAGGACTCCATTAGGAATGCGAGGTGAAATATCAGGTTTATCTATAGGGTTTTCAATACGCAAAGGGATCTCGGGTGGAGCCGGTTCCTTCCCAAGGTCCAGTTGTGACATACCATAGTCTTTCGCACAAGTCACAACCTTATTAGCATGCACCATGTTGATACAACCATGACTAGTATTGGCTTCCTGTGGATTTTGATCTCCACCTGACGCACAATGAGGATCACAGGTTCTCGAGTTCATATTTTGATTATGGGGTAAAGGATTGGTCAACACAGCTGGGCCCTATGCTATGAACCTCAAGGCATCTTCCATATGAGGGCACAAGTGAGTGAGGTGGTCATCCTTACACAATTTTCAAGGGAAATTAACCTTACGTTTATACTGCTTGTCCCCCCCATCATTGCGGGCGTTCTTGTCATTAAAATTGGAATTTTCATTATTATTTCCACCCTTACGATTGTTTTTACCCTTTTTCTTATTCCTTCTGGGCTGCTAGTTTCCCTTCTGGTCTAATGATTGCATGGAAAGTACACTCACCATTTGGGCGGGTTGAGACAAAGCCATGACTTGTCCTGACGCAGATTGATTAATAGACAACTGACTCACTTGTTTCACAATCGAATCCGCAAGTTTGGTACTTGTATAGCCCATAATGCCATCAGCATGTGGTCTAGGCTTGATCTTGGGATCAAAACTAGAACGCGGAGTGTTAGGTATGATCTCATACAGAAATCTGGATTGAGCATAAATCAAATCCAATTCCTGTGCCCTAAAAATTGCTTGTTCCTTGTTCTAGACTCTGAATGTAGAAACATCCTTCGCGATTTAAGGTAGCAATGATTTAAGGAACCACTCATGGAGAAATTCTAGTGGTATGCTTTAATCAACCTCTTCCATCTATGCCACTCTTGGATATGGTCCGAGATATGTGTGGCTTTGTCTGATCGAAATGTCGATAAGAGTTCTGTACCAACGTCGTAACGCACGGGTAGCTAGAAGTGATTAAGGAAAGTCATAGCAAGGTCATCGAACAAAACGAATGCCCCCCTTGGTAACTCTATATACCATTTTGCTGTAGGCCCAGTGAGGGTGCATTGAAGTAGCCTGAAATAGATTGAGTCATCATGTAAGGAATTGGAAGAGAACCAAAGGTGAAAAGTAGTGACATGTCCACTAGGATATTCTCCTACTTTTCCCTCGAATTTTGGAATGTCTAAGGGAATCTTGTTAGGGACAGTTGAGCAAGCCGAGTCATGAGATACTGGATTTTTCATTAGTCTTGACAAGTCAGGTAAGTTTAACGTTGTGAGGAAAGGGAGCCTAGGTTGAGTCGATCGATGCCACGCTCCCTGATAGTTTTGGTTCATATAAGGCTGACTACTGTAAATACCATGTACTTGGGCATAATACCATCCTCCTGTTTGACCCATGTAGGGCTGCATGGAAGCATTATGATGTGGTGTACCTTGCCTATGCGGTGCTACAAAACCATAATTAGAGGAGTAAGTGGGTTGTTGATACCCATACCCATAGGGTTGGTATTTATATCTATACTGCGGTCCATAAGATTGTCCATTAGAAGCTCCATAAGATGTCCCATGGGATGTCCCATGAGAAGCTCCATAATTAGGGATATGGGGAACTCCTTGCGATGGACTGTAAGAAAATCCATAAATAGGAATATGACCTCCCGAGACAATAGGAGGTACTTGAATCTGAGATACTACCGTGTGAGAAGTCACAGTATGAACATGACTAGTAGCAACATTCCGGCCCAAAGGACCACGTGAATGAGGGGGAGGAAGGGTTGTCAAAAATGCATTCAAAGCAGTAGGATTTGAGGATGAAGGGACATGTGAAGGGTTGTAAGAGGTGTTCCCTATGGTCACTTGTCTCGGTTCTGGTATCTGTATATGACTACTAACACTAGGTTTAATATGGACATGTGAGGTATCTTCCACCACCGGGATGGAAGGTGCAATGTGACTAGTGATTCCAAATCTCTCTGCATGGAAAGGAATATGAATGCCCCCAGGCGTAGTGCTAGGTTAAATTTCTGACTCAGCATGATGTGCTAGATCGTGTGCAGGGATATCAGGCATGCCATAACAAACATGACTAGTGCTTGTGGGTTCATGATGAGTCTCATTGCCTAGAAACCAATACCAGCGACCTATGAATGAGGGATCATAACCAAAATGTGAAGGTATTTCTAGTGAAGGATCATATACAGGAGTAGAATATACATCCCCAACCTCTTGAGGTGGAAAATACATCTCAGGAATCTCATCCTTGCGATCTCCCATCATGTGTGAATCAATGTGAGAATTAGTTTGCCCAGACTATCTGTTTCTCTCTCCCAAAGGAGGAGGAGATGTGGAAGGTGGAAGTCCTGCTAAATGACGAGAACAATGAAGTGCTACACCTGAATCCACAAAATTTCAAAAAATGAAAAAGACTCTCTCTAATTATGCAAACCCTATGCAAACTAGCATGCACAGAGCATACACCTATACAATTTAAAGCCACATCACAAGAAAACAAGGGTAGGATATGTGATCTCCCAGATGAAGAATGTATGTCTCTCCTAGGAGAGGCTTGAGACTCCCATACAAAACAAGTGGAGGTTTGTAACCAATTATAGTGGCCCTCAACTTCAATGTATATAGCGACTGTGCTGTCTAACCCATACCTGGCCAGGACACCTACATAATAACCTCTATAAAGTACCCCCTCGATAACCTAGGTAAGGCAACTAAGGTCACCTCAATATAATCAATGCTCAAGATGACATTCGTAGGCATGATTGACCGTATGGGCAGGGTAGTAAAGCCCGAAACTCTCGAAAGAGCCCCAAGATACAAATACAATCCTAGAAATATCTCTAGTGATACTTAGTTATGACCAGGGGTGATCCCAATCATTAACCGCTCACACTACCTCATGCTTAACTCCCTTGTAAGAGGAGGATCTTGAGAAACACTAATTATACCAAGGAATTTCACACTATCACCTAGACAGACGCATACAAGTTTTGTTTAGTGGTCTTGGAGAATTTACTCAATGAACTATTCAAAGACCCTAAAACCTAATCTTGTTGATGCACCCTATAAAATAAAAGAGTGTAATTGATTTTATTATGTGTTGATTTTAATTGGCTTATTACTCAAAAGGGAAAATGATCATGCAACTAATGGTGTTATGACACAACAAGAAGTAAAATGCACGCCTAACAATCAATGCAAATGCACTGTGTCGAATGAAAAACGGGGTATGCTACTACATGAAATGCAAAATTTTCCTTCAAATGAAAATGCAATCATTCCTATATGAAAATATGACTAATATTTTCCAAGCATACCTAGTGCAAGTACCATACAAAATGCAAAATGCAACAATGCATAATGATGCAAAAAGCAAGTATTTTTGTATTTTTTGAATTAAAATGAGATAATAAAGAAAAAGTATGACCCTACAACCCCTAGAATCTACAGGAACTAATAGCACCCAAGAAAAGCACTAAGGTAAAAGAGACATAATGCACTAATCTCAAAACAAAAAATAGAAAATGCAATGTCAAGAACATTCTCAAAAATAAATTCAAACTAAAAAAATGTCTCTGGTCAGAAACAGAGGTGTATAGAGACTCCAGAAGCATCCAAGAAGACTCAGTAATTATCTAAACTCACCCATCAACACTTAATCTTCCCTAAAAAGGAAAAACTCAGGGCATATGCGAGTGTGTGTAGAAAACCCGCATATATATGTGGATCTCCTAGTAAAAACCACGTGTACATGCGACTGTGAAGACAAAACTAGCGTACAGGAAGAAAAAGAGATAAAAAATAAGGCAAGTAGACCAATTGAGACAAACTTTACTCCTATCAGACACTACTAGGCAAACAAGCCCCTGAAACCAATTCAGAAACAGAGAAATAAGAGCAATTCAAGAACATTGAATGCCGATAAAACCTCCAAAACAAATGACTAGGAACTCCCCAGTATGGTCGCTAATTCTGTTACGGAGAAAACTTCCTATGGATTGGGGTACCACAATAGACAGATTAACCATAGAAATCAATCCTTTCCCATATGCAAAAGAAACCAAACATCTAACACTAAAGGATCTTGAAACATAACTTATTCTGGATGGTTGATGTAGATCCTGGTTGAGCTTTTCCACTCTTGCTTGTATTAGCAATTTTCTCTCTCAACATTTAGAAAACAAGACAAGCATGCTATATAATTGTGTTAGAACTACTCTAGCATATATAATCAATAACATATAAGCATTTAATAACATATATGTAAGGTCAAGAGACAAGTGACTCAGATCCACATCAAGGAAAACTCCAAAACTATTTGGCCTTTTGCACACATCCTAATGTACGTGGGTTTTAGGGTCATATCCACGTACATACATGAGAATAGGTTTAAAAGCCATGTATGGCAAATAATGCATGTTTTTAGGGATGATCTTGGAAGCATCAAAGGTACAAAAATGGTCCATGGGGTCTAAATATTCTGCAGAGGGACAGGGAAGGCCATAAAGGTGTGATCCACCATGTGTGGTAAATTTAGCTGTAACAATGGGTAATCTAACATATGTTCCCACCATTAGATTAGTGTTGCGTTTGTTCACTAGATTCCCTAGGTTTCTTGGACTTACTGGGATCACTGATTGGCTTCCTTGCACACCAATTCAAACACTGGGACTACTAGGGTTCGCAAGTGGTTCATGTGAGAAACTTCTAGGTCTCACTTTAGGGGATCTTCCTGGAATGTCATAGTCACATCCCATTCTCAGCGATTCTAGAGACTCTTATAATTCTTCTCTCTCAAAAATCAGACTATACTCCACTTCATCATAAGATCCTTCATCTAGGTGTGAGCCACATACATATTCACCCTCCCTGGGCAGGCTGTAAGCCCTCCTTCCTCCTGCTACCTTCCTCCTCTTTCGTGACCGAAACCTCCTTCCATTTTTTAAGAATCCAATGTCTAAATAATCTTCTAATCTTCCTTTAAAAATTTATTCTTACTACCTTCCATATTACTCCTAAATATTTCATAGCATATCACCTTCATGGACTGTACAACTCAATCGCTGAGTTGTAAAATACCATTTTCACAGAGCATCATTTTAATCCATAGGTTTATGGACATAAGGTACCTCCCTAGAGGTCCTTCGAAAAATTGTCTCTCTTCCTCGCTTTACGAGGTTATCGCTTCAACAATGAACTCCTTAACATATCCTTCTAATATTTTATCAATCGAAAAAGCAACAGCTCTAAAAATAGGGTTACTTACTTGTTCTACTTGTTATGTCAACTGGTCAGTCCAATCAGTCACCCCTCTTCTATGGAAGTCAGCCTGCTAGGATGCTAAATCCGATATCCATTCTCACAATATAATGGGAACCCTCACTGCAACCACTTTCCAGGGCTCAATTGTGAACCCTCTCTTTCCTTCTGCGTGAATATCAATGTCTTTAACTCCAACCACTCCTTAACTTCACTCTTAGTTGGGTAACAAAACATATCCCTCGATTTGATCAATAAGGTCCTGCCAATGGAACCACTTATTGGCCACTTTTCCTAACTTGCATGACCCAGTTTCTACGCAGCTTGTCAACCCAATAAACACCTAACATACCTCCCCGATAGAGAAAGCCCCATCAACAACACCTGCGAAGCAGGCACAGTCTCACCCAAGATATCTCTTTAATGGGTAACCGCTGGAACTATGTTTCCACGATTACCGAGGGATTATAGTCCCTTGGCGCAGAGCCAAGGAGCTCGACCAAGTCTTGAGGATGGAGTCATTTCTGCCAAACTATAGCACACACCACGCATATATTCTACTAACTACTAATAACATGACATCGATTCGTCCTTAGTACTTTAGACATGACAGAATGTAAAATTAAGCTAACAGACAGGAGTAGAATACAGGCATGCAACAACACTCATGCCATGAACATAAAATAACACTCAGAATCAGTGAATAATAACCTATTCATGCATTTGAGCTCTTATTGACAGTGTGGCATTCATTCAATCATAATAGGACTAGAATAATAAGCCTAAACATTAAAAAACATAAATATTCACAGCATTAATCATCCATTTGAACACAAGAGACAACATGGAAACCCATCTGGGAAAAACTACCAAGGCTCTCTTCATCTGGCATGAGAAAAGGATATAGCACCTCGCAGTCTATAGGATGTAGACTAATATTGTGTTATGTTTAAGACTTAGACTTATGGTTCTCATTCTCTCTATCTTATTTATCCTAATATATTGCTACTACCTATAGATCCGCACACGGCCTTGATTGACTTCTCTATCATCTACACCACTCTAGCAAAGCTTCTCTTCTATGTCACTAACTTTGTCTACCTCCTACTGACTCCCTACTATTCTATTACTCCAATCTCTTAGCTTCGCTCTAATCTCTAAGAGATCTCTCCTATGCCATCCCCTTTTACAAGCAACTATGGAAAATCCAACCTAAGCGTAATTACGACCAACAAACCCATGGTCGAGACCAACCCTTTCTCTATTGAATCCATCCTATTTATACTATTTTACATGACCACACAAGCCTCACTGCATACAATCAGTCTGTTAACTATCACTATCAACCACCTCTTAGGCTACAACTGTGGTGATCATGACTTGACACGAGGCACTAACAGCCTTACTTACAGTGTGCTTTCCCTCGTGTGGCATCCGCCGACTTAATCCAACTTCAGCACTCACGATTTCCCTGTTGCTTTTGACCATTATTCTACACTTTCTCTACCTTTATACCTTGTAGTGTCTTCCTTCCATGAATTTTCCTTCTTCTACACAGGTGACATATTTTGTGCCTACTCTTCATCTACACAACTTTCCTCGTTCGCATAGTTTCCTTTGTTCGCACAGGTTTCCTTTCTTGCGCTTGTGCTGCATAATGAATCTTGTGCTTATTTCCTACGCACTTTCCCTAATCCCAACACACTCTTGTTTTGACCAAGAGATCAACCATCTAAAAACATTCCGGTGAGGAAAATGCTCTGAGGTTAATGATGAAGGAGTTCAGCGGAATCCAATTTCGCTGATTGAAAAGTGGTAAAGGAAACAACCTTTTAAGGTAGCGAAAGCCGTTTTGGTGCAAATTATTCAATAACATTAGCCATCAGCCATTTATTTACAAATCCAAAGCATTTTTCGGCAAATCAGCTGAGATTTTCATATCATAATTATTTCTCTTCAACGGATAAACTAGAATAATTCACGAGTCCTCCTTCCTTGGCCGTTCCACAAATTCCCAATGACTAAAAGTTTAAGAAGATGCTGATTATTTAGGGGCTGTCCTAAAATTTTATCATCTTGGTAGGAGAGACTTTCTAATTGGAGGTGTTGGTAGAGTTGTTCTTTCATTATTCCTTCTCGCATCTTATTGCAAATTTCTCACTGGAAATAAGCAAGTGACTCGAGTTTGAGTGGGTTCTCTAGTCACCAAATGACGGGATGTATCGGCATAGGTCAGTTTCTTCATTATTTCTT